>CM074282.1:4614842-4817389 GCA_037194245.1 Opsariichthys bidens
ATACTTCTAAAATTTAGAATCAGACAACCAACCTCATTTTTTTTTTACCTTATTACGTCATGTCAGCATGGAATGCAGGTTTTCTTCTTTACTATGACGTATATCCAAGTGAAAAGACTATTAAAAAAAAAACAATAATGACTTTATTAATTTACCCTTCGCAAACAGTTTGATTGACAGGCGATCTGACCAATCATAACCCTGAATTGAACCCTTGATGAACTTGAAAAATTGTGTGTACTCACGTCTTTCCGCGAACATTCCTTCTGATGTTCATTCATGTTTATTTGATGCTGTAAATGAACTAGTATGAGATGAGTGAGCTGTGATCTGTCACGACACATTAAACAGACACTATACTCTATTTATTGTTGAAACTTCTTTAAAAAAAATACGATATATTAAATATGAAATTTTGCACCGTGTGAGAACATGATGTGTGGCGTGAGAGCGGACATAGCAACAGTAACTAAAGGGGACGGGTCTTTGAAACTATACGTTTCAACACACTAAAGCACATCTACATGTCAACATTTATAACAACATACAAATTCTGAAAAGTCAATTTGTATATATTGAGTAGAGGAAATGGAGATTGACCGGGGGCCAATACAAGAGTGACCTCTAGTGGTCACACAATACATATCTATTCAACGCAGTTAAATTCTTTTGTACTCCTAATAATAAGAATATTTTGTCTTGATTGGATAATTTTATTTGACATATACTGTATGAGTCGCATATTACAAGAAACAATTACTAGAAAAATTAGAAAAGGCTAAACGTTCGAGATGTGACTGATCCATTGCATCTAAAAAGCTTCGAACAAACGTTTTGTAACAACAGCAAGAAACCAAACACGGTCAGAGAAGACGGGGGCAGACATGAGCCGACAATCTGACCACTTCACTGGGGCACTGACAACAATCTGATATCTGGATCGAGTTCCGCGGTGTTCTTATCGCGGATTTTCAGGTAAGAAATAATAATAATAATCGCTCTGCTTCATAGATTTGTCGTTAAAATGCACCGGTGAGTGAAACGCGTTTTCAACCGCTACAGTGGTCGTTTACTTATATGCGATGCAAAAGAAAAATACTTAATATAACGACATTTCCTCGCGCAGGGTTATCATCGGTCTGCTCAAAAACAACCAAACGTCTAAATTTACTGTTAACAACATATTATTTTGTGGAGGAGCTACAATTTGAGTTTTTTGTCACATAATGCTTTCCGTCATTTCTAGTTCGAGTCTGACTCCTTTCTGCGAATCGATTCTTTCGATCAATTTGTTGCAGCAGTGAATCAGTTCCAGAATGCGCGTAAAATTCAATTCGTATTTACTTTAACTATAAAAGCTTAATAAGTACATATTATATAACTATATTAAATACTAAGTATTTATGTGTTCAGGGACCCAGAACTGGGGAAAGTACCCAGATTAAAATCGTAAAATGTTTTAAAAAATATTTTAAATGTACTGCAAGTCGCTTTAGATAAAGTAGTCCGCCAAATGCGTAAATGTTAAGTAATATTTCGATGTGTATATAAAACTGTCGGTCATATAATTGAGACATAAACGTGTAATATCTGCTGATAGAAATTCATAGAAAAGATCCGACTCAAATGAACGATTCGCTCATGAATCAGATTCGGACGGGGCTAGTGACGTCATATTCAAACGCCATCGCTTCTGTTTGTTGTGTTAGCATACAACAAGAGTACAGTATACGTGTTTTCACAATAGTTTTGTGGTTTCTTTCACCTCAGATGGTGCCAAAAACAGTCGTTTTATGATAAGAGGACGTTACATGCCTCTACATAATAATTCTAATAATGTCAGACCAGGAGTGTCTCCAAAGTAAGTTCATATTGTGAGTTTTGATTATGCCGATGACTGTCAAAAGCAAAACGACATAATATTATCCATTTTAATATTTTATTATCATATCAACAGTTAATCAGGGAGGGTTTTAACGCACTAAATTAAATGTAATGAAATTCTTAAATATCAAATGAAACGTTTCGATAAATAAATACAATGAAAAGTACAATGAAGTGTATTTTTTGTCATTTTTATTTATTTGTAGATACTTTTGATTATGTTCATAATGATCTACATTTTATTTCATTGTATGTGTTTTAAATGCCTTTTCATTTCACATAAAATAAATGTATTTTATGCCTCGTTTAATCATTTATGCTATAACATCCGATGAGGTATTTAATAATATTATATAAATATTTAATTTAGTTTGTTAAATCCCTCCATATATAATAAGAAACACTGTAAAAAAAAAAAGTAAAAAAAAAAAAAAGTCTTAAAAGGACAGTTCACCTAATACTGAAATAAAAGTTGTCCCAAACCTGTATGAATTTCTTTCTTCTGCTGAACACAAAAGAAGATATTTTGTAGAATATGGACCCCACTGACTTCCATAATATGAAAAAAAATAATACAACGGAAGTCAATGGGGTCCAACAACTGTTTGGCAACCCATATTCTTCAAAATATCTTTGTGTTCAGCTGAGGAAAGAAATGCATACTGGTTTGGAACAACTTGAGGGCGAGTAAATGATGACATAACTTTAATTTTTGGGTGAACTAATATATATTTATAATGTATTTCAGGCATAGTAACTTCTGTTAGTGCTTCCATAGTAAAACCATGGTAAATATTTCTAAGAGTATGCTCCGTGGTGTAATGAATGAGGTTTTCTTTTCTCTTGCAGTCATCCCATGTTTGGCCGTTACCTGAGCACAGTGGGCTTTCCGCCAGCTCAGACCGTTTACAACCACTGGAGACACTGGTATCAGCCTGGTCATTTATGGTGGACGCAACCACCTCACCCGCAGCATCCCGTTTCCTCCTTCAGCACTGTCCGACACCCCTCCAACAGGCCTCCGAGACCTCCGGATCTGTACAACTGGAGCTCCTGGAGGCAAGCTGGAATACTGCCATACGCTCAACCCAGACGAGACCTCCACCGTTCTTCAGGTCTGATGGACCGCTCTGATAGAGAGCCACCGCCGAAGAGGAGGAAGAGCGCAGACAGGAGGCCGGCAGCGGAAGTATCTCAATGCTTACCCGAACGTTCGCCTCCAAAAGGCAGCAGGAGTACAAAAGGAAGTCCTGAATGGCTACGCAATGTAACCGGCTTTCCAGTGCCCCCTGGGAAATTTCCTTCAAGCCCAGAGAGGACCGAAGACACACCAGGTAAATGATTCGGATGCTCATTTTGATCTAAATTGATGTATCGGTTTGTAGTTGTGCATAAAAAGCCGCAATCTTTTCCCTTCTCAGAGTTGAAGAGGCACTGGGAGGATCTTTCTCAACTTTGTCATGCTGCCAAAGGGGGGAAACAACAATGGTCATTTGATTTTTCTGTGATGTCCTACAATATCCTCTCACAAGACCTGCTCTGTGATAACACGTACCTTTACAGACACTGTAATCCTCCAGTTCTGGACTGGCGTCATAGGTTTCCAAACATCATCAAAGAGCTGGAACAACACAGCGCTGATGTGAGTCAATGAAAGAGTCATATGTCGTTTATTTTAAATTCTAATTCCCGCATAAAACTTGTTATTTGCTTAAAAATGCTGGATTAAATTTTCGGGCTTTTTGTGTTTTATACTTGTATGTTGTTACCTATGGAGGACCAGGAGTGCCACATAAAAATAAAACGAAGAATCAATTAATTCATTTAATAATTCAAACATAAAAATGTATATAAATAAATCACTTTTGTGTGGGCAAATAAATAGACACATTTAAAGTTGTTTATTTAATTCCTGTTTTTAAATATAGTTTAATAAAACAAAAAAAAATTTTTGAATGTAGAAATAAATAGACAAATTTGAAACGGGTTATTTAATTCATTTTTAAAACCTAGATTAATAGAACAATAAAAAGTACATTTGTAAATCATTTTAAATGCGTATTTAAATTGCAAATTTGGAAAATGCTTTTCTTTATCCATTTGTCAATCGAGTGCTAAAATGCCAAGAATTTTTAAATTGATTGTTTTATTAAACTACATTTAAAATCAGGAATTAAATAAAAAACTTTAAATATGTCTATTTATTTGTTCATATAAAAGTGATTTATTTATATACATTTTTATGTTTGAATTATGAATTAATTGATTCTTCGTTTTATGTTTATGTGGCACTCCTGGTCCTCCATAGTTACCAGCAGCGTTTGGCATAATGCATTATGTGAGTTACGTAATCGGATTACTTTTTTCAAGTAACTAGTAACGCATTACTTTTAAATTTACAGCAAAATATCTGAGTTACTTTTTCAAATAAGTAACGCAAGTTACTTTCTTTTCCCTTTTATTGACTGACACCTTTCCTGTCGCCATCTTTAGAGAAATGGGGATAAAATGCAGAGGCGTTGTGATTTATTTGTATTTTTTATGCTAAAACCATTTGTTATTTTTATTGGATGCACAGATATCGCAATTATCGCTAATGTCAATAAGTCATTTTCATGTTATGACTGATAACAGATATATGCAAGTATTTAAATTTGATACTGTCTAAATAAATTCAAATTAAATGCATTAAAAAAACTTGCATCATTAATTTTAAGTTCAGCAAGTGAACTTATGTTTTATAATGTTCAGTATGACAAATGCATACATTCATTTTAAGATTGGCTTAAACTTACATTTAAGCGGTGTTATTAAAAACACTAACTTCAAGTGAGAGTTAGATGCCTGACAGCAATGCTTTTTTATTTTCAATGCACAAGAATGTATGATTTTCTTGGAATATCTACAATAACTTATTTTTCTGCAGATAATGTGCCTGCAGGAGGTGCAAGAGGACCACTATACAGAACAGATCAAACCCTCGCTAGAATCTTTAGGTACTTGCTTTACTTCCTTGATGTCTCTTTATGGATCTTTAGCTTTGTTTATTTCGATATATATTTGAAATGTAATTCATTCCTGTGATGGCAAAGCTGATTACAAGATTATTTGGTGCTCAAGAATTTATTATCAACACTGAAAATGGTTGTGGTGCTTAATATTTTTTTATGTGTATTTGGTTTTTAAGATGCATACTTTTTCATAATTCTTTGAGAAGATTAAAACCGTCATGCATTTTTAAAAAATTTGTACTGCCACTTAATTTAATGCACAAGTCTTTCACGAGTGGACTCTTGTGAGAAATAGGGACTTCATTTTGTATTATCTTAAAACAGGCTATCATTGTGAATACAAACGGAGAACGGGATTCAAGCCTGACGGATGTGCTGTGGTCTTCAAACGCGATCGCTTCTCTTTGGTCTCCTGTCATCCTGTGGAGTATTTCCGGCGTGGCATCCCTCTCCTGGACCGTGATAACGTGGGGCTGATTGTGCTGCTGCGGCCCATCGACCCACATAGCTCTCTCACCAACGTCTGTGTGGCCAACACACATTTACTGTACAACCCTAGACGTGGGGACATTAAACTGGCCCAGCTGGCTATGCTGCTGGCAGAGATAAGCCGGGTGGCCCAGTTACCTGACAGCAGCGTTTGTCCTGTGCTCCTCTGTGGGGATTTGAACTCCGTTCCCTGGTCTCCCCTGTATCGCTTTATTAAGGACAGCAGACTGGACTATGATGGTATACCTATTGGGAAGGTAGAGAATCTTGGCACGTTTCCTTGCTCTTTACTTTTTCAGACAGTTTTGGCATCTCTTAAATTTTCTGACTTGATTTTGCAGGTGTCAGGACAGGAGGAGAATCCAAGAGGGCAGCGTATTCTAACAGTGCCAATTTGGCCCAGAAGTCTGGGCATCTCTCAGCAGTGCCAGTATGAAAGTCAAACAAGAGGTCATCTTTCAGCCCTTCTTACTTGTAATATAATGAACAAGTCAAGTCAAGTCACCTTTACTTATATAGCGCTTTTTACAATGCAAATTGCGGCAAAGCATCTTTACAGTAACAATTGGCAAATCATTTTTGGCTGCTTAGCTCCCAAAGAAAATGGTGTTATTGTCCAGCTTATTCTCTCTCTCTCTCTCTCTCTCTCTCTCTATATATATATATATATATATATATATATATATATATAACAGACACTAACCGGTTAATAACTGCCAAGAACATTTGAAAACTAATAAATTTAACATTATCCTCCACAAATGCTATTTCGAATGATCTCTTATATTATTCAGCATGGTTGCATTTATTTGATCAAAAATACTGTAAAAAAAAATACAGTAATATTTTGAAATATCATTACTATTGGAAAAAAAACTGTTAAAATTCTTTCTGTGATGGCAAAGCTGAAATTTCAGCAGTCATTCAGAGTCCCGTTCCTTCAGAAACATTTCTTATAATAATTGTTATGTCGATGATTGTGCTACTTAATATTTTTATGGAATTTTTTTTAAAGAAAAGCATTTATTTGGAATAGAAATCTTTTGTAAAAACGCAAATGTCTTTACTGTCTCAAATTAATGCATCCTTGCTGGAAAAAAGTAAACATTTCTTTTCAAAATAAATATATAAATAAAATAAAATAAAACATACCAAACTTTGTGTATGTTAACGTTATGGGGACTTTTTTTTTTTTTTTGCTACTATGTTAGTAACAGTTAAAGCAAATACAGTCGCCAGATTAAAAATAATAAAAAGTGGCATCTGAAAATAAATGATGCCAGACCTTTTTGCAGTGAATTTTAACTGGCTGGTGTCATTGCAAAAATCAGAATGATTTTTAATGCATGAACACTATAATTTCCAAATACGTCTTGTCTCCAGTATATTGTTGTATAATTTAAACTTTAAGCAAATGGCGCTTCCTTTGATATTTCGATATTATGTATTTGGATAGATAGATAGATAGATAGATAGATAGATGAATGATTTGAGGCCACTGTATGCACTCTTTTACTCTACATTACAGTGTAGTATAGTGTAGTAAACAGTAATATTGATTTAAACAGAGGCAGTCCCAGCTGTAATGCCATTCCGGAATAGCTTCGAAGATGCAACTGCTAACATTCAGTTTGAATTATTTTCACAGATTCTGATTTGAAGGATTTGGAGAAGACAGAACTGGATGGGTAAATATAAATCCCAGTATATCTCTACAGTGCCTCGATTGATTCACATAAACCTTTGCCCCTAGTTTCTGTAGCTCTTTTGTGTTCCTTAACCATCAGCGTTTTAAAACCAAGCTGATTTGACAGTCAGTGCTGTTCAGCAAATTTAAGGTGAAGAGATTTGATGGCTCGGAGTGAAGAGTGTTGTTTAAGTCCTTCTCAGCATGTCAAACTTTAATTTTCTTTAACAGTAATCATTCTTTTGCTTTCTAGTTTCACCAAGCCCAGCATAGAGCACAGTTTAAAGCTGACCTCTGCATATTCACACTATCTGAAAGAGAGCGGTCAGCCTGAGATCACCACATGCCATTCACGTACGGCCATCACCGTCGATTACATCTTCTACTCCGCAGCTCTGGAGGATGTGGTGGCTCAAGCAGGTTTGACCATTATATCACTATTCTCTTTCCTAGGAAATACTCAATAGCTATTGATATAGCAAATATAAATTCAGACGATTTATCACTACGACTATTGCATTTTCTGTCACGATATCGGTGTTAAATATCCTCAGAGAAGAAGCTGATACCACTAGACTATCAATGTAAATGTTACATCACCTCTTCTGTAATCATGTGACCTGTGATGCTGCAGTTTGCTGCAGTGCAGCACATTCAACAGCAACATTTCTGCTGCTGCTGCTGCTGGTTACCATGGTACTGTTTTATTTTTTTTTTCCTCCTCACTTACCCAGAATGCAGTGTGCCACCAGAGAAGGGTCTGCAGCTGCTGGGTAGGCTAGCCCTGGTGGGGAAAGATGAACTCCAGGAGGTTAACGGCCTTCCCAACCAGCATAACTCCTCTGACCACCTGCCGCTTTTGACACGCTTCCGTCTGCACCCTTGAGCTGATGGAACGAAAAGGGTTCGCGATTATCATACAGCCTTTAAATCCGTCTGAGGCCAGAATTGTCTAACAAAGTCACAGTACAATGTAAATAGTTTTTTTTCGCACCTGTAAAGAAATG
Organism: Opsariichthys bidens; assembly: GCA_037194245.1. Taxonomy (NCBI): domain Eukaryota; kingdom Metazoa; phylum Chordata; class Actinopteri; order Cypriniformes; family Xenocyprididae; genus Opsariichthys; species Opsariichthys bidens. The sequence goes on from CM074282.1 coordinate 4,622,921, forward strand.
ATTTACAGACTTGAAGCAGAAGTGGAGCTTGTCTGTAAGTAATGAGCATAGATGCCTGATTTCCCCAGATTGTTGTGAGGTGGTGACACACACACACACACACACACTCGATCCATAAATTAGGGATGTTGAATGTGAAATACGGCAGCTGTGACACTTGAGCATATCATTTCATCAAAATGTTAATATTTTTTTAATTTTCATGGTTTTTACTTTGGGAAATGTCATTTTAAAGATTCTAATAAAAAGAGGAAAAATAATAAATGATTTTATCTTCAAGTTGTTGATGTATTAATGTAATATTATTGTATTTATGTTCATTTGGCAAAAAAAAAAAAGTTCAGTGGTGCAAAAAGAGAATTCTGAAACTCGTGTGATTTTTTTCTTTTCTTTATGCTAATAATGTAATTTATATTTAAATATTTCATTAAGTTTGGAAAATTTTAAGTTTTACATTTACATCTATGCATTTATCAAAAGTGACTTCGATTGCATTCGAGATGCGCATTTTATCAGTTCATGTTTTCCCTGGGAATCGAACCCATGATCTTGGTGTTGCTAGTCCTTGCTCTAATATTTGAGCAACAGGAAGAGAAAATGAATGCATTTTACTGGTGGTTTTTGAATTATTATATATATATATGAGTTATTTTTTTATTTTTCAAGCCTTTTTTGTAATTCTATATAGTTTTTATGCATTTTTATTTAAGTTTGAGTTTAGTAGATCAAATTAAACTAAATGAAAATGAGAAATGTTGCTTTGGCGACTATCTGAAATAAGTTTTTCGTATTTAATTTCAGTTAATGTTCATTTAGTTTTAGTTAACTATAGTAACCCATGCTAATTTGACTTTTATATATGTTAAAAAAAAAAAAATCTGTCCCTTTTCTCTGATTCTCAGATTAAAAACTAAAACCCAGATCATCATGAACAAACTACATTTGTTATACATAAAGCATTTGGCATCCTATTTCTGTACTTAAATATTACACACTATATGATGAGCAGTTTTTGCTTGATGTCTATTAAGACTGCCAAGATAAGAAACTAAAAGTAGTTTCTGATTATTCCAAAAATGTAATTATAGTGAGCATCAATAGTTTTAAAATTGAGATCATTATAATATTCATTTGAGGCAGCTGGCAACACTCTCCTCGTCTTTCTAAAATGATGCAGGTGTCTCTCCTATCAATTAAATCTGCAGAAACATTGTCTGTTCCCACAACTAATTCTTGCATGACTGCGCAAATCAAATGCGAAAATATTCTGAAAGCGATATCAAAAACTCTTCAATTCCGGATGATTAAAATCCAGATGATAAGGCATTGAGATTCAGCGGAGTGTTCTTTGGGATATTTTCTCTAGGTGTGAGATCATGTTGGGAGTTCTAGGAGTCCTTTTATCCTGGGAGAAGAGATGAGAAATGAAGGATTTTTGGTAAATCCGCTGCGGTTCTATTCCTGTGTGTGACGCTGTCTTTGTAAGCAGATTAATGCGGGCGTATTCCCTCTGTGCAGAAAGACTTCACTCAGCCCGGCTTCTGTAACTGGTTGAGATTTAGGGCAACACTGGTGTTGCATCACCTGGTTTAAGCTCTTTTGCAAGAGCAGCTCCTCAGCCTACAGAGAGAAAGAGTGGCCAACACCTCTATATTCAGATGGGAGTGCAAGTGAGAGATTTTAAGAGCTCAGAAATCAGATTTCTATGCTAAGTAAGGGATAATGCACATTCAGCCGATTAGTATCGCAAAATAAACCAGCTTATATGGCTACTCAGCAAAATGTGTGGGCATGAAATATTACATTCAGATTATTTTTGGAACCACCTGTTTATTATCTCCAGTTGTGTTATATATATATATATATATATATATATATATATATATATATATATATATATATGCAAAATACATGCTTTAAAAAGTAATTTGTAACGTATTTCGTTACATTACTCAAGTTTAGTAACTTAATCTAAATACTTTAGAATACTTTGGAATACTAACAAGTGTGGAACAAACACAAAAAAGGTAATCGCAAGTTTTTATCTCACAATTCTGACTTTTTCCCTCAGAATTGCGTGATATAAAGTTGCAATTGTGAGTTATAAAGTCAGAATTATGAGATATAAACTCAGAATATTGAGAAAAGTCAGAATTATGAGATTTAAACTCGCAATATTGAGAAAAGTCAAAAATATGAGATATAAACTAAATTCACAATTGAAAGAAAAAAAAGTCAGTATTGCAAGTTTATATCTCCCAATTGTGACTTTATAGCTTGCAATTGTGAGTTTAAATCTCGCAATTCTGAGAAAAAGAAGTCATAATCGTGAAATGCAAACTCACAATTGTGAGGGAAAAAAACAAATTGTGAGGAAAAAGTTGCAGTGACGAGTGAATTATAAAATGACTCACAAACAACTATCACAAAACATGAAAACAGTGGAAAACATGAAACTTAACTCGGCATTTTCAGACTGTCAGAGTCAGAGAATCACCAATCGCTGTTTAAATGACATTAAAACTCAAAGTAATCACTTTGGTAATCTAAAACACTTTTCAGATGTAACTATAATCTGATTACCACCCATTTAAAATGGAACTGTAATGAAATACAGTGACTCAAATTTTGTATTTTAAATACGGAACTAAGTTACTTGTATTTCGTTACTCCCCAACCCTGTATATATATATGAGACATGCCATAGCCTCAGTTGACCAATCAGAATCAAGTATTCCAGAGAGCCGAATAAGCACAGAGAACGGTGAATCAGATTTACAGAAAAACAGTTTTATTAAAACATGCTACAGAGGTTTAACAAATTACATGTTTCCTCGTGGGGAATTGGAGGCGACCCAGAAACAAATTTCTGGAAGAAAAAAAAAAAAAAAGGATTGATGGCGCAAGCTGTGGTAAGGCTTAGGAAAAATGTGTATAAAACGGTCGAGGGCCGAGTCCTTATTTAGGCGGTACATTTATAATACGAAAAAGCTGAACGGAAAACTGAGGACAAGTTTTAGGTGAGGTCTTCTAAATATAGAGAAAGTCACATCATTAACATTCTTACTGAGAAAAATATTTCCCTTAAAACTTTGACTAAACTCGTCAGTCATCAAAATTGATTGTATTTTCAGACAAGACTGCATTTAAGACATGGAAACAAAAATTCCACAAAAGCATTTGTAATCTCATGAATATTCATTCCGCCTATTTATTATTTATTTGCCATTGAACACGGATCTTGTACTAATTGAGATCAATTCAATTCCTAATTATTGTGCTACAGAAAAGTCACTTTAATGTGCTCTTTAATCATAAAAAAGTCAATGCTAAAATAATATGGGAAAAAAATGTCTTGTCTTAGCACCTTTAAGGGGACATCATTGCATTTCCTTAAAACCAGAAAGCCATTTTCAAACAAATATTTTTTTGTCTGCCATAAAAAGTTCACTCACAATTTCACACGCATCTGATCGGCTACCAAACAAGATATAAATGATATAAATCTGTAACAATGTCATGTTCTTCACGTTTTTCCAGACCCATGAAGGGTCTGAGCAGCTCAACATCACACATTTGATATGTCATTGAAACTCATAACCTTTCATCTTCACGTGACTGAGAAGAAACCCTCAGCCTTAAGGATGAGTTCGACATACTCAGTGTTCTGGCACTTGTGTGGTTCAATAGCTTTTGATAGAAAGCTGGTACCAATTACAAGGCAGAATGAGCTATAATGTGATAGTTTAGTCAACAGCACCCAATAAACAACCCAAAGAGAGGAACGGCTCATCCAGCCCACTAAAATCATCAGTAACAATGTCGCTGCTACAATTGTAAAGACAGGTCAGCTGTCAAGAAGGACGGCTCTGCAGACCTTTTCCACGTGCATAGCTTATTCTCATGAGGTGGGAAAGTTCGAAGCGATACGCAGTTGATAAAGAGATGTAGATGATAAGAGGTGATTCCTAGTATAGTTAGAACCTACAGAGCCCATAAAGGGACATGGTGATGGAAGAAAATAGGAGATGGGAGGAATTTCGATGATTTTGCCTTCCCTCACAAAACTTTGGTTTTCTCTTGCAAGTTTCGCTTTCCCCCAAGAAATGTTGTTCAATCGCAAAACGTTTGCTTTTTCCCAAGAAACTTTGCTCCATACATTTGTACACCGTGTAAACAGCTGTTATCTTTTGCCAGATGTCTTGTTTTTTTATTCGTTACTGCATTGTTTTGCATGCATACCAAAATATGCATATACTTACTGAACAGCTATGATTTTTATAGTTTTACAATTGGAGTTTTGCATTCCCCCGAGAAACTTTGCGTTCACTCGCAAAATATTCTGCTCTTTTGCAAATTTTGCTTTCAACCAAGAAATGTCGTTCCATCGCAAATCTTTTGCAATTTTGCATTTTCCCAAGAAACTTTGCGTTTGTTTATGTGCAAAACTTTTTTTATGTCCAGCTGGTGCAACCGGCCCCTGGTCTCTTGCAAATTTTGCGTTCGTTCACTCGCAAAAATTTTTCAGGTTTTTTCTTTTGCAAGTGCTTCCCTCCAAACATTCAAATCATCACAAAACTCTTCTTGCAAGTTTTGCGCTTTTGAATAATAAACTTTGCATTCTCGCGGAACTTTTGCGTTCTCTTGTTCTCTTGCAAGCATGCATTTTTCCGTTCCCGTTCACTTGCATATTTTCGCACTTTTTGAGGTTTTTTTCCCCCCCCCCCCCAGGAATGTTGTTCAATCGTGAAATTTTTGCATTCTCTTGCAATTTGTGTTCACTCGCAAAATTTTTCACGCTCTTTTGCAAATTTTGCAATGTTGTTCAATCGCAAATCTTTTGCAATTTTGCGTTTTCCCAAGAAACTTTGCGTTTGTTTACGTGCAAATATTTGGGGCCGGTTGCACCAGCTGGAGACGTACACCCGGTCGTAAGTCTAAGCTTTACGTAAAATGCGTTTTAAGTCTTTGTAATAATAAATAATAAACTTTGCATTCACTCGGAAAAATTTTGTGTTCTCTTGCAAGTTTTGCATTCCCCTGAGAAACTTTGCATTCACTTGCAAAATTAGCAATTTTTCAGGTTTTGCCCCCCCCCCCCCATGAATGTTGTTCAATCGCAAAACTTTTGCATTGTCTTGCAATTTGCAATTTTCACGCTCTTTTGCAAATTTTACTTTCACCCAAGAAATGTTGTTTAATCGCAAATCTTTTGCAATTTTGCGTTTTCCCAAGAAACTTTGTGTTCGTTTACTTGCAAAACATTTGGGGCCGGTTGCACCGGCTGGACGTACACCCGGCCGTAAGTCTAAGCTTAACGTAAAATGCGTTTTAAGCCTTTGTAATAATAAAGAATAAACTTTGCATTCACTCGGAAAACTTTTGTGTTCCCTTGCAAGTTTTGCATACCCTCCAAGAAACTTTGCGTTCACTCGCAAAATTTTCTGCTCTTTTGCAAATTTTGCTTTCACCCAAGAAATGTTGTTCCATCGCAAATCTTTTGCAATTTTGTGTTTTCTCAAGAAACTTTGCCTTTGCCTTTAACGTAAAATGCGTTTTAAGTCTTTGTAATAATAAAGAATAAACTTTGCATTCACTCGGAAAACTTTTGTGTTCTCGTGCGAGTTTTGCATTCCCCTGAGAAACTTTGCATTCACTTGCAAAGTCACCCCCCCCCAGGAATGTTGTTTAATCGCAAAACTTTTGCACTCTCTTACAATTTGCGTTCACTCGCAAAAATTTTCACGCTCTTTTGCAAAAATTTTTCTTGCAAACATTTGCATTTTGCGTTTTCTGAAGAAACTTTGCGTTCTCTTGCGAATTTGTTTTGCGTTCCTTAATAAACTTTGCATTCAAACACAAACCTCTTGCATTCCCCTGAGAAGCTTTGTTCATTAGCAAAAGCATAAAAAAAAATTCTATTTCAATTCTTTCACATTCCTCCAAGAAGCTTTGTGTTCGCTTGCAAAAGCATTGAAATGTTATTTTTTCTCCCTCCCACTTCACATTATTTCAATCACCAGTTTTGTGTTTGCAGCAAAGTTTCTCAGGGGAAAGCTACATTTTCAAGCTATCACGCAAATATATTTTTTTCCCCATCACCATGTTCCTTTAGGGGCCAAGCTGATAAGACTTATCCATGCTGCTGCAATAAAGAAATATATTTCAAATGTGTGGAAATTTTAGGATTATTTGCGACGGACGGGTAATAGCGCGTCAACCTTCACACCTCTGAGAGATTTTGTTCTAAAAAAGAAAATGAAATGAAAATACATACCACAAAACACTGTACTGGTTAAACAACCGGTAAAAACAAGAAAAAAAAAAGTTTAAATAATACAAAATACTATTTCTCAACTGCAACCGTGATATTTTTATAATTAAAAAAAACAGTACAAAGCATTCAATGTAAGTTAGCCTCAAACCTTCAGTCAATAAATCATGTCCACTTCATCCGTATTACAGGAGTGTTCGGGACTGTGTGCAGGTAACAACAACAACGACAACAAAATAAGTCAACTGGATTGAATACAGCTCTTGTGGGCAGAATGGGCAGCTCTCTGATGCTCTGGTCCCAAAAAAAGCTTGTCTTCTTCTACAAAAGGGACAGCCTCAAACTACCACCACCAATACACGAGGCACCGAGGTTTTCATCTCTCAGATCCATTCACACTCCAGCTAGTGAAGGTTATGTCTGAAAATACAGCCTCCCCCCCACATCTCCCATATATGCTTGAATTTTTTTAATAATTATTTAGGTCAAACATTCTTTAGCAAAGCTGATTTTGGTTCCTACTTAAAATTTTCACTAATAGAAAAACGAATATTTTTTTTTTTTTTAATCTCTGCTGATTTTAAATTCGAGAAGGGCACCCAGTTTACCTCTAACACGGAAGTACAACTATAAATGTTTAATATCCTGTACAGTTCACAATGTGCATTAAATAGTGTTTAAAAACATCTGACAGAGGAAGGACGTGTGGAGGATAAAGCTGTTACGTCAGTGCTGGAGTGTCTCAGATGCGGATCTGGTAGCCGTCACTGAGGGTGCTGAGCTCCGCTGGCTTTCTGTCCAGTGCTGCTGGCCTGCAAACAAACATGGTCACGTCAGTTTCATTTTAGAGGGTATTGTTGCATAATGACAAATATGGCAGGGCTTTGGTTCATGGATTTGTTGTTTAAGAGCAGAATCAACCACTTTAGTAGAAAGAGTGTAAAAAGGCAAAACAATTAAAAATAAAGATATTCAATTTGTTTAAAAAATTTCACTCATTTCATATGGAATTGTTTTATGATCCGTTTATCAAAGAGGTAGAGATACATACATTTCAATGTGTTCTGAAGATGAGTGAAAGTCATGATGATGAGTCTAATTATGACTAATCTTTGAATATAGTTTAAAATGTCAAAGCTGAATTTTCAGCATCGTTACTCCAGTCTTCAGTGTCACATGATCCTTCAGAAATCATTCTGATATGCTGATTTGGTGCAATTATTTGAGATAGAAATGTACTTTCATTATATAAATTCCCCTTTAATCAATTGAACACATCCTTGCTTAATAAATGTATTAATTAAAAAAATCTTAGTGACCCCAAGCGGTCTGAAAACACTAAATAATAAAAACAAAATATTTGTTTAATAATAATTCATCCTTCTCCTTGAAAATATAGTCCCTGACAAATAAACCTACACCGTACTTTTAATATTGAGTAACTGACATTTTAGAAACAACATGGCCAGCTAATTTCTTTTTTTAAATGTCCAGAAAGTGATTTTGTACGAACGTTGAACACATTAAGTGCTTTTACATGAATGCTGGCAGTGGATTGGTTTGAATCTCACTTGATCTTTCCCACAGATTTGTTTCCTGCGATAAATCACATTACTATTCTCAGTCCTGCTGAGAACACGCAGTGCTGCTGAAGATCCGTGCGCTTCATCACAGACCTCCAGCACAGCCGTGACTGTTGTTGCCTTTAAAGGTCTATCACATTCTCTCTTCCACCGTCACTTTTATGCTACTACTCATGTGAAAAAATCAATAGGCCTCCATGTTCTTTTGACTGATGTTGGCTATTTGAAGCAGGCGCTTCAACGTCAGGCGATCAATCGCGCAGCAGCGCCAAGGGACTCTACGCTCCGTCTTTTACAATTCCTTACCACATAAAAGACTAAGAAGGAATGTTTCTTAGGCAAATAAACATCCGTGCTAACAAACGAATGTAAATTAAGTAGTCATTGTAGGAAACCACAACCGCTTGCAAAACATGCATAATTTCTCCAGTCTTCAGGGTCACATGATCCTTCAGAAATCATTTTAATATGCTGATTTGCTGCACAAGAAACATTTCTTATTATTATCAATGTTGAAAACAGTTGTGCTGCTTAATATTTGTATGGAAACCATGATACATTTTTTTCAGTATTCTTTGATGAATATTAAATGGATAATTCACCCTAAAAGGAATGTTAAGTCATCATTTGCTCACCTTGGTGTTGTTCTAATGCAGTATGACATTCTTACCTTTTCAAACCACAAAAGGACAAATTTAAAGATTTCAATGAATTCAATTTAAAGAAATACAATGCCTGGAAATCCCAAAAATGTCCCCAAAAAGGAGTTGAACACCTTGTTGTGATGAATACAACGGATATATTCAATGATTGTATTTGAAATAGTTCACACACAAAATGTTTTTATTTTATCTTAATTTACTCACCTTCACATGGAAGCCTGTTTCTGCCACTGAAAAAAAAAGATTACTGCGACTTTTTTCAAATTGAATGCACAATTAAATTTTTTTTTCACAGAATTGCGTGATATAAACTAACAATTGCGAGTTATAAAGTCAGAATTGCGAGATATAAAGTCAAAATTGCGAGATATAAAGTCAGAATTCCGAGATATAAAGTCAGAATTGCGAGTTATAAAGTCAGAATTGCGAGATATAAAGTCAGAATTGCGAGATATAAAGTCAGAATTGTGAGATATAAAGTCAGAATTGCGAGATATAAAGTCAGAATTGTGAGATATAAAGTCAGAATTGAGAGATATAAAGTCAGAATTGCGAGATATAAAGTCAGAATTGCGAGATATAAAGTCAGAATTGCGAGATATAAAGTCAGAATTGAGAGATATAAAGTCAGAATTGCGAGATATAAAGTCAGAATTGAGAGATATAAAGTCAGAATTGCGAGATATAAAGTCAGAATTGAGAGATATAAAGTCAGAATTGCGAGATATAAAGTCAGAATTGTGAGATATAAAGTCAGAATTGTGAGATATAAAGTCAGAATGCGTGATATAAACTAACAATTGCAAGTTATAAAGTCAGAATTCCGAGATATAAAGTCAGAATTGCGAGTTATAAAGTCAGAATTGCGAGATATAAAGTCACAATTGCGAGATATAAAGTCAGAATTGCGAGATATAAAGTCAGAATTGCGAGATATAAAGTCAGAATTGCGAGATATAAAGTCAGAATTGAGAGATATAAAGTCAGAATTGCGAGATATAAAGTCAGAATTGTGAGATATAAAGTCAGAATTGCGAGATATAAAGTCAGAATTGTGAGATATAAAGTCAGAATTGCGAGATATAAAGTCACAACTCTCGCATATCTCGCAGTTCTGACTTTATATCTCGCAATTCTGACTATATCTCGCAATTCTGACTTAACTCGCCATTATGAGTTTATAACTCTCGATTCTGACTTTATATCATGCAATTCTGTGAAAAAAAGGTCAGAATTGTGAGATGAAAAAGTTGAAATAATCTTTTTTTGTTTCAGTGGCAGAAACGGGCTTCCATGTGAAAGTGAGTAAATTAAGACAAAATAAAAAATGTGTCACTATTGTGTGAACTATTTCTTGTCGTGATGAAATGGACGTAGATACGGGATTTCTAGGATTTCTTCCATTTTTTGATGTACATCTGAGTTAAACAGCTTATCAAACAAATAAAAATGTATGGTGAGGTCTTGGTTCTCTGCAACAGTAGTTGTACCTGTAGTCTTTTTCACTGGAAGATCCAGTTCTGACATTGTGATTAAAAATATGAGATCAATTTGAAGAAAAAATGAAGCATACATGGATGAATCATTCACAATAAGATCTGTCACTTGCATTTAGAAAACAGAAACAGTGAATTTTAATGTCATGCAGACTTTAGGGCTACTACAATGTCTTACAGTCCCATTCTTTGCGGTTTCTCTCACGACTATTTTCCCGTCTAACTCTAATCAATGCCCAGAAGATAAGATGGAAATATACATCTGAATCTCTCCAGAGTTTCCACATCAAATCAGTTGAGTGAACAGGGGAAATTCCACAGGGAAAATGAAATGTAGCTTTGGTACAACAGATCTGCTCCTGCCCTTTTCCTGAGTCCCCTCCCTGTCAAAGTGCATTATCTCCACTCAGGGCTATTTCTAACACACAGGATGTTTGCTCGTCTACAGGCTCACCCCGCCTCATCTGTCTCCTCCTTTCAGTCGTCCTCAGATATCCACATAAAATGTGGACAAACACTTTCAATGCTCACTTTGAGATATAAAGTCAGTATTGCGAGATATAAAGTCAGAATTGAGAGATATAAAGTCAGAATTCCGAGATATAAAGTCAGAATTCTGAGATATAAAGTCAGAATTCTGAGATATAAAGTCAGAATTGCGAGATATAAAGTCAGAATTCCGAGATATAAAGTCAGAATTCTGAGATATAAAGTCAGAATTGCGAGATATAAAGTCAGAATTGCGAGATATAAAGTCAGAATTGAGAGATATAAAGTCAGAATTCTGAGATATAGTCAGAATTCCGAGATATAAAGTCAGAATTCCGAGATATAAAGTCAGAATTTGCGAGATATAAAGTCAGAATTGAGAGATATAAAGTCAGAATTCTGAGATATAAAGTCAGAATTGAGAGTTATAAAGTCAGAATTCCGAGATATAAAGTCAGAATTGCGAGATATAAAGTCAGAATTGAGAGATATAAAGTCAGAATTCTGATGCGAGATATAAAGTCAGAATTGCGAGATATAAAGTCAGAATTGTGAGATATAAAGTCAGACTTGTGAGATATAAAGTCAGAATTCTGAGATATAAAGTCAGAATTGTGAGATATAGTTAGAATTGTGAGATATAAAGTCAGAATTCTGAGATATAAAGTCAGACTTGTGAGATATAAAGTCAGAATTTTGAGATATAAAGTCAGAATTGTGAGATATAAAGTCAGAATTGCGAGATATAAAGTCAGAATTGTGAGATATAAAGTCAGACTTGTGAGATATAAAGTCAGAATTCTGAGATATAAAGTCAGAATTGTGAGATATAAAGTCAGAACTGTGAGATATAAAGTCAGAATTGTGAGATATAGTTAGAATTGTGAGATATAAAGTCAGAATTTTGAGATATAAAGTCAGAATTGTGAGATATAAAGTCAGAATTTTGAGATATAAAGTCAGAATTGAGAGATATAAAGTCAGAATTGTGAGATATAAAGTCAGAATTTTGAGATATAAAGTCAGAATTGTGAGATATAAAGTCAGAATTGCGAGATATAAAGTCAGAATTGTGAGATATAGTTAGAATTGTGAGATATAAAGTCAGAATTTTGAGATATAAAGTCAGAATTGTGAGATATAAAGTCAGAATTGTGAGATATAAAGTCAGAATTGAGAGATATAAAGTCAGAATTGTGAGATATAGTCAGAATTTCGAGATATAAAGTCAGAATTGAGAGATATAAAGTCAGAATTGTGAGATATAGTCAGAATTGTGAGATATAAAGTCAGAATTGTGAGATATAGTTAGAATTGTGAGATATAAAGTCAGAATTCTGAGATATAAAGTCAGAATTGTGAGATATAAAGTCAGAATTGTGAGATATAGTTAGAATTGTGAGATATAAAGTCAGAATTCTGAGATATAAAGTCAGAATTTTGAGATATAAAGTCAGAATTGTGAGATATAAAGTCAGAATTACGAGATATAAAGTCAGAATTGTGAGATATAAAGTCAGAATTTTGAGATATAAAGTCAGAATTGTGAGATATAAAGTCAGAATTGTGAGATATAAAGTCAGAATTGTGAGATATAAAGTCAGAATTGCGAGATAAAAAGTCAGAATTCCGAGATATAAAGTCAGAATTCTGAGATATAAAGTCAGAATTGCGAGATATAAAGTCAGAATTGCGAGATATAAAGTCAGAATTGCGAGATATAAAGTCAGAATTGCGAGATATAAAGTCAGAATTGTGAGATATAAAGTCAGAATTGTGAGATATAAAGTCAGAATTGTGAGATATAGTTAGAATTGTGAAATATAAAGTCAGAATTTTGAGATATAAAGTCAGAATTGTGAGATATAAAGTCAGAATTGAGATATAAAGTCAGAGTTGTGAGATATAAAGTCAGAATTTCGAGATATAAAGTCAGAATTGAGAGATATAAAGTCAGAATTGTGAGATATAAAGTCAGAATTGTGAGATATAAAGTCAGAATTGTGAGATATAGTTAGAATTGTGAGATATAAAGTCAGAATTCTGAGATATAAAGTCAGAATTGTGAGATATAGTTAGAATTGTGAGATATAAAGTCAGAATTTTGAGATATAAAGTCAGAATTGTGAGATATAAAGTCAGAATTTTGAGATATAAAGTCAGAATTGAGAGATATAAAGTCAGAATTGTGAGATATAGTCAGAATTGAGAGATATAAAGTCAGAATTGTGAGATATAGTCAGAATTGTGAGATATAAAGTCAGAATTATGAGATATAAAGTCAGAATTATGAGATATAAAGTCAGAATTGTGAGATATAAAGTCAGAATTGTGAGATATAGTCAGAATTGTGAGATATAAAGTCAGAATTTCGAGATATAAAGTCAGAATTGTGAGATATAAAGTCAGAATTGCGAGATATAAAGTCAGAATTGCGAGATATAAAGTCAGAATTTCCTCCACAAAATTACACACACAGAAAAAAAAGATACAGGTTTGGAACAGCGTGAGAGTGAGTAAATAATGACAGAATATTCATTTTTGGGTGAACTGTCCCTTTAAGAGATTGTATAATGTGTGTTGTATTTGTATAAGATGTTTCCTTTTGAGAGCTTCAGGAACTTTCACATGCTGCAGGATTTATCACAGTGGCAAAACACACCAACTGCATATTCATTCTATAACTTCATCATTTTTTCCACTCTAAGTGAATTAACAAACTCATCTGCCAAGCGATGCGTGTGCTGAGCAGTTCAGTGTAATTGAGGGTAATGCCGACGTTAAATGGGTGGTGTGTTTCAGCAGCTGCCTTGCACACTAGTGTAAGTGTGGGGCTCTGTAATTAACATCTCAGAGCATGTGGCAGGAAGGTGCTGTAGAACACAGCAAAAAATAGCTTCGATCGGGAAGCAGGAGGTCCACAGTTCTGCGGTCTAAACTTTGGTATCATTTCACGCCATGTGCGGTTCAGCCTCTCATCTGAGAGGTGCATTAGATCGACTAAACAATTACAGCATTGAAAGACACAACAATCAAGAGTTCTTTCACAGACGTGTTATTATCAGAGCTACAGTACTACATGTGATTAAACAAAACTCAACAACTGTGCTATTTTTAAATAAACTAGATGAGCGGCTTTGACGATCTTGCATCATTTTAAAACATAACATCACTTACTTGAGAACTTAAGTAAAAGTGATTTGATTTAATTAAATTAAGGGTGTCAAACCTGAAAAGGTAAGTTTATACCAAACACAACAACATCTACCTAATCTAACTGAAAATAGTATAGAGACTTGCATCAGAAACTAATTTTTATGAATCAGTTAATTTACATGAAAAATCATCTGGAATCAACTGGACTTTCCAACAAAAGCGATACATTAAAATGGAAAGCCTGATTCATTTTAGTGAATTGGTTCATCATAAATGGTCTCGTAACTATTATAGTACTTATTAATATTTTGAATTAGCTTTTAATTTTATATGTTCAGTTTAAGCTTTATAAATATATATATGTTTTTGTCATATTTATTACGTGTTTGGAACCTTTTAGTTTTGTTTAAAGCTTTATTTTTATTTCATTTTAGTACTTGAACTTATTTCATTTTTTTCTTCTTCTAATATTTGTATTTTTAATTCCTTTTTATTTCAATTACAGAAAACGATTTTCACTGGTTTTAGTATTAGTTAACAATGACAACACTGCTCATAAATATAGCACTGAAAATATGAATCAATTCTTCATATGAAAGAATGGACCGTTTTGAATGAACAGATTCAATAGAATTACATTTTTCCAGTATGAGAGCGAAAACTTTAGAACGAACTGGTTCACTAGAAATGAATTAGACCCGATATCATTATATATTAGAGAAAAGACTGTTTAGACCGAACTAAACTCACTAGAACAAATCACTTGTGATGAGAGAGATGACTGATTTGGACTTCACTTATAAAAAGTAGCAAGTCCATTCATTTGAAAACTACTGTCACACCACTAAAAAATTAGTTAAATAGTAGCATTGCAACAAAAGGTGAGATCACATCAGCAAAATGTTGGAAAATTTTCAGAAATGGCCCAATGTCACTATCATTAGTAGTGTAGTGATGCATAAACCAGGCAGCTTTCTCTTGGTCAACTCGAACGCATTGCAAAATCAGCTTGGGGGAATCACATGAAATTCCAGATTGCGTGGATTCCAACTGGAATTCACCTGCGAAAAATCGCTGAAAAATGCTAAATGTGAATGCACCTTTAGTTTTTCATATAATCCGGCTTTCATATAATCCGTTGCATCAGAGCATGAAGTTACATCATCAGACGCTGAGCTCTGAGACGCTAAAACACAACAGGACCTGCTGATGATCCCTGTATGCTCATGTAGAAAGATTATTCCTTGGTTCATTTCAGTGTGACATGTCAGTGAGGCCAGCATCCACCACAGCTGTTGCATCGGACTCACATCCTATTAGAGCGAATGCCAACCCAGTGTAAAGCCTGAGGGCAGTTGTACTGACAGCAGAGGGTGTTTAAAATGTCACTTTGCTTAAATATCTAGTCCTAACTCCCAACACTATGCCTTTTTTCCACAGCTTAGGGATCCTTTTGTGTTTATGTCTTGCTAAAACAGCTAGTTCTATCTATCACTATGTCACTTTTTATTCTTAGTAGATACACAGCACGGCCTATATTTCCCAGGAGCAGAGCTAAAAGGAAAGGAATCAACACCACAAACAAAAGAAGCCCGAGGTCTCCTTTGTAAAGTGATCAGCAGTGCTAAAAGGGACTTTCTGGTCCACTCAGCAGGATAAAAGAGCTTCTCCGCTAGTACTTGTGCCGGGCTGCTATAGAAACATTGAAGTCAACCGCCTGGACAAGAGGAACAGAGTTGTGCTTTGGTAACACGAGAACGCGCCAGCCGTGTGCCGCTAGAGGAGATTAGTCAACGACTTACCACCACCTGCTTTGCAGTGTCACCATCACAGCTCTTAATTAGAATGAAGTTGGTGAAAGCCACTGCATGAACATGAAACACGAGCAGACAATGTGTCGTCTTCAGGGTTTAGTAACCACAGAGACCGCAACGAAAGCTTACGAAGTGTCAACAAATGTCAAGGAGTATTCACACTGACTTAGATTTGAAACATCAAAATTACATATTTTCAAAGATATATATTATATATATTAGGGCTGTGCAATTAATTGCAATCGCAAAACAATCGCGATTTTTGAGCACATGCAATTTCTAAATCTCACAAGTCTGGAATTTTATTTGTTAATTTATTTATATTTTAATAAAAAAAAAAAAAAAAAAACCTATCCTTCCCTTTTCCCTTCCTACTCTAGCTTTTGGTACTGAGCAATGTATGAAACTTGTATTGTGAGCACTTCCTGTGTCTATTTGCCAATTCATGAAGAATCGCTTGTTTGTTTTCCTCACTTGTAAGTCGCTTTGGATAAAAGCGTCTGCTAAATGACTAAATGTAAATGTAATTCAGAATACTGCAACGTTATTGTGCGCATGTTTAAGATGTTAACCAATCAGCGGGAGAAAGCGGGAGAACAGAATAGGCAAACGGGAGGAAAGAAGAAAAAATATGGATGCAGTTCAGAATAAACATGATTTGGTACCAAAGAGAAATTCAACATCAGTCATTTGAGAGAGTTTTGTAGTCAAACACTGGACAAAAGACACCAGCTGCCAACTCGCTCTTATTTCACACAAGTTGCTGTATGAGAAATGTAAGGCGGGCGTTGAATATGAGTTTAAGCAGGTGAAATGATCGTAATTTATTTTATGTTGTCTGTTTTTACAGTTTTGTTTATCAAGCAGTTAATCCTACTGTACAGTGTGTTACTTCACTGTGAAATGTGTGCACTGAAATACAATTTTGAAGTTGACTTATTATGACTGGAATTTCAGGTTAGTTAACCTTAATTTACTTTATGTTGTCTGTTTTAAAGACAGTTTTGTTTATGAAGCTGTTAATACAGTTACTTCATTGTGAAATATTTTGTTATGCACTTCTCGTGCACTGAATACATTCAGAATGTAGCATGTTTGAAAAAGCAAAAACAATTGCAATATTCATTAAAAAAATCGCAATGTGATTCTTTTGTCCATACTGCACAGCCCTAATATGTATATATATATATATAAATATATATATTTCTGTCATGACAACTCTTGGATTGTTTGGCTGCGACAATAAATCGATGCATCGCGAATCGAGAAATGATTCTGAGATTTTCCGAATGGATCGCGAATATCTCGAATCGACACTGAGCACAGTTTTGAACAGCAGATGGCACTTGCATCCAATTCCTTGCGCAAACCACTTGAACCTTCTATAAAACAATCGTTCCTATAGTTCGAAAAGGTTGAAGCGAATTTCAAGGGTGTTTGCAGTGGGCTGCTTACATTAATCTCATGTCATAAAAGCATTCTCAGACTCAGCTGCACACAAGCGCTCTTCTTTTTGAGCATTTGAGTGTGCGGTTACCTTCAAAGTATCTTCCTTTGTGTTCAGCAGAAGAAAGAAATTAATGTAGGTTTGGAACAACTTGAGGGTGAGCAAATGATGAAAAGATTTCCATTTTATATGGGTGAACTCATTTTTCTACCATGTGACTTTCACACAAGTGTATGTATTTCCCAGTACTGAGTACAAAGTGTCCATTACTTACGATTTGTCTCTTCTGTGGACGTGTTGGCGTCTTTGGGGACTGCTGGCTGATCGGCGGCGTGGTGATAAAGACTTGCCTCTGGTTCGTTCTTTAATTGGAGACTGAGCACTGGACGACTTGAGGATCTGCAATAAAACCCAGTTGTTTTAAAACGTTCATAAATTCCACATATTTTCTATTCGTTATTTTTATAGTAGTGAATAAGCTAATATATACCTATTATGCAAGTGAGACTAAAAGTAAAGTTATATAGAGGGAATGAGATAATACAGATCATTTTTATCTTCAGTTTGTAGATGAAATTAGGATTTCAAGGCAATTAGAATGAAAATGGACTCCAAATCTTCAAGGTGGTAAAAGGCAAGCTGAGAAAGGAGCAGATGAGGAATCCTGCCTATCATCAGCTCTACAGGGGTCCGGTGCTGGAAAACGACAAATCTACAATCTCTTTATTAAACGGATACGGCTTGAACTTTTTCACACCACAGGGAGCAAACGCTGAATTGCTCTCGCTGTGTTTTCTCATTAGTGACTACAGCACAAATAAAGCTAGCGTTATGACAGACTCAAAATTGCGTTCATTAACTCGATGACGTTCATTAGCTTCATTAGGCCACTAGACAACAGATTTCCCAAACTCTCAGTCGCTCGATGTATTGCGCTTTCCTCAAATGAGCAGCACAAGCGATGTGAGGCAACTTGACATTGCAATGTTCTCGATTTTTAGAATGAGATTTATAATGAATTACTCTATTGGCTCCGTGCTGATGATGCCAGATGCTGGGTTTTCGGTACATTAAGAAACTCTTTCAAGATGGATTGCCAAAGTTAACTTTGATTTCATATTGTTAATTTCCGCAAACCCACATATATTTGTTATGTCCTCGACACACATTCCTATATCGCATGTTCTGAGATATTCATATAGCTTTCATATAAAAACTTGAACGTTCCCAAATTCTTCAACATCCATTACAATATGCATTCCTTTCAGCCGTCCAGAGCGCAATTTCCACTCTCCGTTCATGGAAACTATGTCACGGCTGACTGCGGTCAAGTCAAGGCCGCATCTGAGAAACTGGGAGCACATGACCTACTTTTTACTGTCTACATGATAAACGTGTCCCATATTACAGTCATACAGATGATCTCGAGCTAGTCTGCTGGTTTAACTCTTCAGAGACGTCCGGGGACAAATATGAACTCTGCTGATCCTGGTTCAGTCATAAATGAAACAGGGGAAAACATAAATGTTTACTTTAAAATAACTCACAGTAAAGGCAATCGTGATCTTACATTATTTAGTACCACCGAGTTGGCTTGTTTTTTGAGATGGACATAAGCGCTGAGTTTGAAACCGTGAATTGAATTTGAATTTAGTGCGTGATTGTTAAAAAATTCCGCTCTATATAGTATGAATATGGGTAGTATGAATGAAATTTGGACGTACTATATCCGCTGATGTTGTTACTGTCACGTGACCTACCAGGGTCAGTCGTGTCGCTTCACTTCCATACATAAATCCCCTTCTGTGGCCTCATGGGATAGTAAAGTGTCCATCGAATTCACACTTCTGTATCTCAGCGGAAGTAGTAGGTGATCCAGGGACTTTTCGCATACTGTTTTTCGACTATTATGAATTCGGAAATACTACTATTTTGGCAAACTGTTTGTCGCATACTATATAGTAGGGGAGTATTCGATTTCGGATGAAGAGTAGGTCTCTGCTCCAAAACCTAAGATATGTAGTTTTGGTAAAATTATAAGGCAGCATAAATGTGAATATCGATAATATACTTATGGAAAATAGCAAATAATGTATTATAGTTATGATATTTCGATTAAAATTTTATTTACAATTCTTATTTTCATTTAGTTTAAGCACTAAAATAAATAAAACTAAATAAGCCATGACAATAACATGTATATAACTATATATAAAATATAATAAAATACACAATAAATATATAATATGCATTATAAGGCAGCATAAATATGAATGTCAATAATATATTTATAAATATCTCAATAATAAAAGTAAAATATTATAGTTATATTTTGATTACTAATATTTAAAAAAAAAAAAAATTAAATGAAAATCCAAATTTCCCATTTTCGTTTAGTTTAAGTTGAAGTACTAAAATAAGTAAAACTAAATAAACCAAGACAAAAAATATATACTTATATATAATATAATAAAATATACAATAACAATTGATTAAAAATTTTATTTTAATAAAATAAAGCATGCATGGGTAAATCTTAGCAGGGTTATTAACTGTCTTGTGGTTTTAGCCGTCAAGCGAAAACCATTAAAAACATTTGCATTACTTGAAATAATATAAACATTAAATGGAAATAAACTATAAATAAACTCAATGATACTAAAATAACACTGTACCATTCAAGGCTATGGACTCACCTTCATCCTCATGTCACGGCCGTGCTTCTCCAGCTCTTTGCGCATGTCTTCACGACCCTGCTTGCAGGCGTTGATCACAAGATAGTTCCACTCAATAGGCTGGAAAACGTGCGGATTGTGGGGAACATACAGGCCGATTTTGATCTTCTTCATGGTGTGCTGGTAGCGGCGGTATGAGTCCTCGAAGTCGAACACCAACTCGCTGAGCGTACGAAAGCTAAGAGATCTGTCCATTAGGTCAGCACGCCGACTCATACCCAGGGTACCGTAGCGGCCGTTACAGTAAACGCCCAGCACCACATGATGGAAATGGTGGCCGGAGAACTGGGTCTTAAAGCTGATGGGGAACCGCTCCACAGAGGTCAGACCGTTGGTTAGGTAGCTAACGACAATAGGGTCAAGGATTTCGTTAACGTTAATTTGTGAAGACAGGTTGGATGAAATCAGCATAAATTACAAGCCCAGAAATAGCAGCTGCTTGAGAATGAGGTGATAATTAAATGGAAAATTCAATGTTAAAATTCAATGTTTCATGAAAAATACCTAATGCTCTTAACTTAATGTGAACTATCAATTTTTCAAATCTGATTTGTCTTTGTGCTTTCAGTAAGTTTGGTTTCGGTCACACTTCCTGAAAATCAATCAGCAACTGTAGGTCATTAAAAAAGCTGCCATGCCGTGAATCAGGCAAAGAATTAACAATTAGTTTTTCATTTAAAACTCACTTAAAATGCATACCAGACAAAATGTGCGTGTATGTTCTCAGAACTTTTTTTAAACAATCAGGTGAAATATGATAAACAACCCCATAGATGTATAGTACTGAATGAAGTACTCAAGTCACATCTATCCACTCTAGTAACCACTTAACAATTCGCTACCACACTGAACACCTTAGAAACTGCATAGCGATGCCCTAGCAACCACCTTTGCGACCACAACACCCAAGCACTGGCCAAGCAACCACCCAGAATTCAAGAGCAACCACAAAACACACACAAAAAACACTCTGAATGCCTTAAAAGCTACATAATAACACTTTAGCAAGCAATAGTGAGACAATATTCAACTCAATTTTGGTTCAATATCAATGTCGCAAAGTTCATCAGTTATGAAATGAACACCAATTTGAGTCCCACTCGAAGCAGGACGAGTAGGAACAGAGAGTTGTAACATTGGTGCCGTGACCCGGTCGGGAGTGAGGTTTAAGGAATGAGCATAACGGAGGCCAGCTAGTAAAAGCGGTGCAGGTGAACCTCACCCCCCTGATCTCAAGAGGTGCACCAGCAACTGAGGCGAGAGACGACGGTGAGCCTCCCAAGCCTGAGACGCCGGTTCGACCAGAGGGATTACGCTACCAACCGCATAATCCACTAAAAATCACTCTAAACGTCTTAAAAGCTGCATTACACCCTTAACCCTCTAGCGGTGTGGTAAACACTTTTGCATGAGTAAGTACCAACAAAAACACCCTAGCAACCAAATAATGATCACTGAAAAAAAAATTAATGCTTGCAGGCGTTGATCACAAGATAGTTCCACTCAATAGGCTGGAAAACGTGCGGATTGTGGGGAACATACAGGCCAATTTTGATCTTCTTCACGGTGTGCTTGTAGCGGCGGTATGAGTCCTCGAAGTCGAACACCAACTCGCTGAGCGTACGAAAGCTAAGAGATCTGTCCATAAGGTCAGCAAGTACCAACAAGTACCAACAAAAACACCCTAGCAACCAAATAATGATCACTGAAAAAAAAAAAAAATTATAGAAAAAATAAAAAGCCAACCATCTCAAGTCAAACAAAAAAGTTTTGATTCCATGAAGATGCAGAGATGTGATTGAAGTTGGTCAGCAGACACTTGGCTAGACTGGCTTTCCCCTTGGGCTTTTCCCTTCTCTCTGCCTGATCTCTTCTGTAGTCTTATGTAAGCGATCAGTGCTCACTGCGGCATGGCCACACATGATGCGGCAGTTGCTGTCATGAGGAGTCACCAGGCTGTGAGTCTATCTGCAGGGTTCATTCCAGGATTCATCTGCAACTCCGGACAAACAAAGACTACTTTTTGACCTAAATGCCATCAGTCACATCAGTAAACTGTTTTACAGTATCCATGAAGTAATTTAAGAACTAAAGTACAAACAAAGAGATTGGCATGATTGCCGTTCTCTTTTCTGATGCTAAATATGACATTCATGTGGCCTTGAGGTTGCTAAAATGAGGAAACGGTGCTTTATTCTTTGCAACCACCCTCTGAATGAATCATTATCGTCACACTTGTCAGTAAACAGCGTGCCGGTGTCATTTTGCTGTTGGGTACGGCACAAGCGGCCAAGTCAGCCAAGAGCACATACCACAGATCTGTTGAGCCATGTGTGTCCAACAACACAACGCAACGTCCTGGAACTGCTTCACTGCTTTGCCATCTGCCTTTCAAAGACAATTACCAGCACAGTATGCTTGTAGTCAATAACACAGGCATATTCATCTATTAATCAACGACTCCAGTGGTTCACAAAGAGAAAAACAGATTCCTCAAATTAAAACTACAAAAACAAAAATAGTTTTGACATGAACAAGGCAATCAGGATCGGATCAGCACCAAAACAATGGCTCCAAGATTGCCTGAACAAGATTGAAAACGAACTCTGGGGCGGTTTTGGTTGAGAGCAATTCGACCCAACGGACCAATAAACTAAGAGATATCATAATACGTTATGGGAAATGTGTTATCTAAAAGCAACAGTGTCTGATTCTGTGAGTTTTTGTGATTGCAAATCTGACGAAGCATTGATTCCCACTCTAACTGCATTACACACACACACACACACACACATATATATACATATATATATATATGTTTGTGTGTGTGTGTGTGTGTGTATATCAGACACAAGTCATTATTGTATTAAATTAGAAAAGCATCAAATAGACATTACAAAAAAATAGCTTTAGACAAAAGAAAATATCAACATTTATTACACAAACTTTTATGCTTCAACGGTCACGGGGGGTAGTAAATCATGTCAGAATTTTCATTTTTGGGTGAACTATACTTAAACAGGTAAACTCTGACCAATAAGAGGACAGTTTTACTCACATGTGACTAGCATAAACATATTTTGGCACGCTTCGAAATGTTGCCTTGTGAAAGCGAACCGAACTAAGAAGAAAATGCAACATTGTAACAAATTATGTCCCTGTTTCAGAACAAAACAAACGATCTAGAGGTCTGAAAACTCCCTTAAAGAAAATACAGGCCCACTCCATACGTTTTGTTCCTCTGCGGTTCTTTTGAGTTTCGTTCTCCGTTTGTGTATACACAGACACACAGACACACACACCCACAAAACCCCCCACCAGTGTTACAAAGAGAAGACACCAGAGGATCACATTACCCATCCGTAGGGCCATGTGATCCTTTCAGCAGCGCCGTGAATTTCAACACACGCACTCTCAAATCCGTGGGGATTACTATCTGCCATAAGTTCCAAGAACACAGTTTGAGGAAATGCACTCGTTCTGTCTTCATTTGAATATGCAGACAGTCTTTTAATAACTTTACAAAACAAGACATTGGAAGACACTTTATATTTGGTGTCCTTAACTACTTACATCGAAAAAATAAGTACAATGTACTCATTGTGTTCATATATTCACTTTTGCTGCTATTGAGCTGGGATACGGGAAAGGACAGGGAGAGGTTTGGTGGTATGGAGAGGTTTAAGGGTGGGTTAAGGGGTGAGGGAAGGGTCAACAGTGTAATTATAGAAGTAATTACATAAATTAATTACAGCTGTAATTACATTTTTAATATGACACAAGTGCATTACATCATTTTATTAATTTAAATGTTAGTACATAGTAGTTAAATATAGCTAATATATAATGGGACCTAATATAAAGTGAGACCAAACATCCACAGTTAAGAAACATATTATCAGGATATCGACTTTTAAAGAACTTGTAAGTGATTTCTGTGCTAATAGCAGGCGCAAATAGAATTACACTAGGGAGTCCCGCCCCCAAACTCATGCTATTGGTTTAGAGCTGCCTCTCAGAAAGTTCTGATTGGGTAACACCAAAATCCCTTTAAGGTAAGTAATTTCTTTCGACAGCCATCTTTGAAACACCTCTCAGGCTCTTTGAATGGGGAAGTTCTCTCCAAGCTTACGATTAAATTTCATATTTGAAATGACCAAAGAAATCTGACAACATCGGCCTCATGAATTTTGTTTCTAAAAATTGCGCATGTGCAGTCATAAGCCGCTTCTAACGGCAGCTGCGGTGACACAATAGCTTTATCAATTGGCGATTGACTGTTTTATGTAAAAGGCGGGACTTATTCCACCGTGTTGTTCATAGTAATACGAGTACACCATCTTTGTATATCTAAAGTCTTCGGTAACACATGCGGGCACAGTCAGATGCTTAGGGCTGTCACCAAAAATAAGTGTTATTTATTTTTCAAACCTCCTATTTCAGTGTATTTAGAAAAAAAATGCTTACAGCAACTTTAACATAACAACAACAATAGCCTCAGTGTTCTCTGATACTCTAACACTCTTTTGTCCATTATGATGTTCGAGTCATCTGCGACTTTACGAGAACTGCATCGAGAGCGCTGTAGATTAAAAGATTTTGGGTTTGTCTACAAAGATCCAAATCTCAAAGTGACGTGAACCCTTCATCTTCCCGCTCAACACAACAAATCTGCAGAGAGAGAAAGCATCTATTTGCAACTAATGAGCCATGAAGTGCTTAACTCAAAGTGAAGTCTACAACAGTGAATCTGCAAAGCATATCTCCAGAATGTTTCTGTGCAACACTTGGCATTTGCGTGCACGATGATGCCGTTCACCTTGCGTTAACCCCTGGCCGGGGTCTGCTGAGATAACTGGCACTAACAGTTTCTGAAGGAACACTCCCTTCCCAGTGCACTGAATGGCACAGCTGCATCCACTACACGGACAGGAAGCTGTGTCTGCCTTCGGGAGAATCTACTACGACTCCTAGTTTCCTAGCAACAGCTCAACGTAAAAGCTTCGGGCTGAGTCGAAAGGGAGGGGGATCATGAGGAAAGACAGTGATCTGAAGCACATTGCTCTTGATAGATCGCCGCTTATTACTCCATCTCAATTTTAGCAATTGAGATATCAAAAAAACAAGAAAAAAGTTAGGGACAAATCGGGCTTTCCCAAGACAAATTAACAATGTTAACAGTGCTGCTCAATGGAAATAATTATGAGTACCGATTTATAGTTTACGGACTAAAAGACGTTCAAGACTAAAACATAAAAGGCTCAATTTCTACGTTTTCGGAGGAAAGTGTGCGTGGTAGCCACAATCTAGGAGTATTATGAGTGTTAACATTTACATTTAGTCATTTAATAGACGCTTTTATCCAAAGCGACTTACAAGTGAGGAAAACAAACAAGCGATTCTTCATGAATCGGCAAATGAAACAGGAAATGTTCACAATACAAGTTTCATACATTGCTCAGTACCAAAAGCTAGAGTAGGAAGGGAAAAGGGAAGGAAAGGGTTTTTTTTTTTCGTTTTTTTTTTACGTTGGGATGAAATGAAAATTATCTGTTTCTAAATACATGTTAATGATGTTATTGTGAATGATTATTTTTCTTGACCTTGTAATTTCAGCAGAAATAAGGTATTTTAATATTATTTCTATACAATTAACATCTTGAATATTATTATTATTATTATTTTATTAATGTTTTATATGTATATTTAGCTTTAATGAATTTTATTTAAATTTTTGTACTTAAAATGATTTATTATTTATATATATTTATATACATTTACAAAGTATTTTATTATTATTATTATTACTGTTTTTATTTTTATATATTTCTATTTAGCATCATTGTAATTTCAGTTTTAGTAATTTTAATTCTAATTTTCATGGAAGTTTTTTTTATATGATATTTACATTTTATTTTACTTCAGCTTTGTTTCAATTAACGAAAGCAATTGTTAATAGTTTTATTTTTTTTGCTAAAACAACAACACTGCTAAAGGATACATTCCAAGGATAACTGCTTCAAGGCATTTGATGGGAAGCGATTCTCGTATCATCTCTCTGGCAGTCTCCATCAACCTGAAAAGAAAAAAAAAATATATGTAATACATCTTTTCAGTTTAAAAAAAAAAACTAAAAATTGTGTACATCTCTGGATAAAAAAAAACGAACATGCCAGCACTTTCTAAATTAATATCAAGAGAGTACAAGAGAGTATAATAAGAAGGAACAGGAAAAAGAAAATACTAAAAACAGGAAATACGTGGTAGGCAAACAGGATGATGAAAATGCTTCAGCGATGGCATCACTTACCCACTCAGAGGTCTGGTTTTCTTTATCTCAAAAAACTGAGTTCCCGTGTGGTTGTATCTGTCAGCAGTTAAGGGGCTACGTCAAGTTTGCATGGCTAATTCAGGAAAAATGCACAGCTGTGACAAATTTCCTGTTGAACCCTAAGTCCTCATTACCCTTCACAGATCTCAATCTATTTGTGGGAATAACGTCAGATACAGAGACATCAATCACACACAATGATGAACATAAAATCCGCAAAAGCTGAAGTGATCAAGCAATGGCTGCACAAACCATAAAGTAGTATAAAAGCTGCAATGTTTAACTAAGTATCAGTGTGCCAGAAGTAAGCAGGCCCATGGCTTACATCAAAGTGATTGACATTCCAACCAAAAAGGCACTTTGAATGACTCAAGCCGACTGAATAAATTACACAGAGTCAAAAAGCATAACTGACACTCCAAAGGAGCTTGTTCCAATGAATTCATAATGCCTGCAGAAGAAGCAGAGTTCGAGAATACGTCTGTCAAACTTTCCCAGAACGAGTGGTAAAGGATACTGCAGGTTTCTCATGTAGTTCTGGACGGCATGGATCCAATCAGGCACAGACATTGATGGCTTAAAGTTTGGAACTGATGGCACGGGGTGCTAAGAGAACAGAGAGAGAATTAGTGATAGACAAGGCAATTGCTAAGTGAATATTAATGTTTTTAAAAGATTTTTTTCATAATGGATGCATTAAATTGATCAAAAGTGACAGCAAAGACATTTATAATGTCACAAAAGATTTCTGTTTTAAGTCAATAATGTTCTTCTGAACTTTCTATTCATCAAAGCTCATGGGTAGTTGTGGCCTAATGGTGAGGGACTTGTAACCTGAAGGTTGCTGGTTCGATTCCCACGCCGGCAGGAATTGAAGGTGGGGATTGTGAATGAACAGCACTCTCTCCACCTTCGATACCATGACTAAGGTGTCCTTGGGCAAGACACCTAACCCCTAATTGCTCCCCTAGTAAGTCGCTTTGGATAAAAGCGTCTGCCAAACGAATAAATGTAAATGTAAAAAAATCAAAAATATATCATGGTTTCCACATCACTTTTCCAGCTAAAGTTGGCAAACTAGTCACAAGGTGACTTCCGGATTGCCCTTTCTACCCTTGAAACCAAAAGGAAATTCGTCAATTAGATTCTAAAGTCTCTCAATGGCATGAAAAGTCCTTCTAATCTGTAGAAACAGTGCCTCATTGATCATTTGCACCCTTACGATGACACTTCTAACGGCAAAAGGGCAGCGAAGAGAATTAGCAATGAACAAAGGTCGTCCTCTCGCACACAAGCCTCCATTTATAAGAAGAAAAGAAGCAATTAATGAAAGCTTGAAAAAAGGGCTGTCCTCCATCCGAAACAAGCTCTTTATTTCAAAACATTAGCAGCATAAATCCAAAGCTTGTCACAAAAAGGCAGGCAGAATTAAGCATGTGTTGCAGGGCAGCTGAGGAGACCAGAGCTACTGGGTCACAGGGGGAAATGAGGAAGGGAATTATCTCCTGTTTCCTCTTTATCTCTCTGCCCAGCACAAGAGAATGAGAGACTGTAGAAAGGTAGGGAAGTGAAGCCTCGTCTGTCTGTGCTGACTTTTGAACACATGATAAAGAAACACATAAATGCACTGTCCTCCCTATCCTCCCCCCTCAGTCAAGATGAATGTGAAAATGGATTTTAATGATGAAATACAAAAAATTGCCAAATGCATAGACTATTTCGCATTAACATTAGGCTACTACAGCAACATTTTGGTTATGGACAGTCATATTTTGATTGGCAACATACTTTTGAACTTCCCGCGACATGAAGATCACAGCTTCACTGAGTAGGCTAAAGGCATGATGAATTATTTTTTCATGTTGAAACATTGACTCTGTTGACTATTTGAATTGTTATTGTCACCCGATGCAGTTCAGCCTGTTTAACTTACCATAAAATTATGCATCTGTTAAACACATCGCAATGAGTGTGTGTTTTATAGTAAAGCAGACACAATTAATTTATTTTTAGTGGTGTGATATCATGGTAACGTGTCTGTATTCATGGTAAAACCGCTGAAACTGTGTATCTAAGATTTATAGACTCTCAGAAAAAAAATACCCTTCAAAGAATGCATATTAGTACCTCAAAAGTACATGTTGGTACCAAAAGTGTACATACAAGTACCTAAGCGGTATATATTAGAAACTTTTTGAGTACACTTTATTTTAAGGTGTCAGTATTACAGTGTAATAATACATTGGGTTTGGTTTAGGGTTAATTGCATGCAATAATGCTTAATTTCTAGTTATTACTACAGAAACTACATGTAACATGTGTAACAATGACACTCTAAAATAAAGTGTTACCAACTTTTTTAAAGGGTACCGTCCCATTGACAGCTTTTGTACCATGTTTTCTGGGAGTGTTTCTGACCGTTTAAAGCTGCAGTCGCTCTTTGTCGCCATCTCTGTTTGAAACCTGCACTTATTTGCGGAATTATCTTTACGCGGGTTGTGCATCGGTACGGATCCTCAGTTTCTATTGTTTGCTGTCAATCACCACTTCAGTGTACATACTGTACTTCGGAATCACAGATTCTACGTCTTGGAAGTATGACCAAAATAAGAATTTTCACCGGAGAATGTTATCTGAACACGTAATAAACATCTCATTCAATTTCTGTAGCCACTCTGCAGTCCGAAGTACTTTGCTTTTGACTACGGGTGAATCTCTAGTTGTCACTGATGATTTTCATTTGGATTACAATCTGGTATCAAAATGATAAGTTTAATTATTGCAGTTGCTGTGAGAAAAGGCAAAAAGAAAAGAAATCTGTCCCAAGAAGCATCCTCACATGCCATATAGCCTACTAGTTGGGACTCATTCTTCATGTAAACAGACGTGATTTAATGACGCAAAGACGAATTTCTGCGGAAACCCACCAGTACCGATTTTATTTTAAAACACTATTACAAGCTTACTGTGACGAGCAGGGCAGGCGAGAGCCGTGAGGGAACGGCCCGAGTGATAATGAGCGTCAGCTGTGTGCTGCACCGGTCTCGTATCTCTCACGGAGGAGCTCCAGAAGTATAAAAGAGGAGCGACAACAGTGAAGGACGAGAGAGGACCAGGCCTGGATTTTATGTTGTGTTTTATGAGACTGTGTTATAAAGATTGTCATTGTCATTGTATTTTGTTTTGTTGTTTACAATAAAAACCCCATCAGTCACAGTTACAACGACCCCGTCCTCTTCCTTCCTGATTACTGATTCACGGACTTTGTTACACTGGTGCCGAAACCTGGGAAGGAAGGAGACGGGAACCGTCGAACATTCAACGTAATTTTAATCAAATAAATAAACAAACAAACAACAAAACAAAAGTAAAATGGCGGCAGTTCCTCACGGCGACTGCCGCCCACACAAACATAATAAAACACAACATAAAATCCAGGTTCTCGTCCTTCACTGTTGTCGCTCCTCTTTTATGCTTCCGGAGCTCCTCCGTGAGAGATTCGAGACCGGTGTAGCACACAGCTGACGCTCATTATCACTCGCGTCACCGGCCTCGCGCCGTTCCCTCGTCGCACTTACTGTTCTGAATCGGGCTAAGGTACGGAGATCGTTTTAAACACTAGCTGGTTATGTACTAGGTCAAACTTTGAACATTTTTAACCAAAAAAGTTACGGACTGCAGCTTTAAAACCATGGATATCGATGAGTCAAATTTTCAAATAAGTTAACTAAGGCAATTTTCCTTTTTGTTTTAGATAGTAAAATTATTCAATGCTCAACCATCTGTAAGCAATGAGTAGTATAACACGCACAACTCAGAATGAAGGCAGAAAGTCCTATTAATAATCCAGGAGAAAAACAAACTGCATTTTACCGTAAACAATACCGCACGAAGAACTGAGGAAACACAGGGCTTATAAACATGAGGAAACGTAATCAGAATGAAACGAAAGTGTGTGGGACTAATTAGCAGACAAGGAAAATCAGGGAGGCAAAACAGGAGCAGAAAACAGACCAAACGAAACCAAAACAGGCTACATGCGACACAGTAGCTCAGTAGCTTTTAGTTTCACATTTGTAGTTTGTTTACGATCCGACAAATTCGTGAATTTTTGTAGCAGGGGATACTTTGTGTCAACACCCCCTTTTTCGTTTCCTCAGATGCCCCCTCTTTGGTACTCTTCTTACGCCGGCTCTGAAACTATGTATAAATCTGCACCAGTGTTATGATAGCAGAATAACAATGCTGTTCTGAGTAGAACATCTTTCAAAAGACATTCAAGCTTCCTGCAAACACACACCTACTTTCTCAGCACTTAAATATATATGTGTTCAGAAACCCGAGGTGTGACAAATGTCATAAGAACCTCACAGTCTCATTAAAATGGTGTTTTTGAACACACTGACTGACTACTAGCCGAGCACATTTTCCAAACTAACACATTTTCTCAACTGGTTTTGCTTAAAGACTCAAATGGCAACTCAACATAGTAAAAAAAATTAACAAAAATATCTTAAAAATTACTAAACCTCCTTTAGTTTTATTTAATTAATTATACATGCCCTATACCAAAGGAGAGCACGAAAAAAAACAAGTTTAATTGGACATACACTTTTATGTATGAAGCATCCTGGCTTGATTTGAAATGCATATTCATTTTGCTTTCCTAACTATTGGTGGCATTTTATTATTTACAATGCAATTTAAAATTCTGGGGTTAGTGTAATATTTTTAATACAGTATTTTTTGATCAAATAAACAGCTTTGGCAAGCATAAAAACTTAGTATAGTGTACATTTAGCATTATTTTCCTGTTGTCCAGACCAGCAACCCAGCAGTTGAGAACCACTGCTCGAAATGATCTCAGGTATCATTTTAATTTACGTTGAGTCCTTAAATTCAGCATCAATTCCCGAACAGTGTATCTAAATACAAATGACACTCTGTATATTGATTCTGACCATCTGAATTCTCTGAGAGAGGTTTCATTTACAGCTACTCCACTGGCTCAACTGGGTCTACCCTGAAAGGAGGTCAGCAGAAATAAATAGGCCACAATTCACACTCACAGGGCCGTTAGCTGACCTCTGGCCACCCGTGGGACTGTACAGAAACTTGAAACTCGCTTGCGGTAGGTGACGATAAAGCCACCGAGAACATTTGTCCATCTAAGAGAACAGATGTGGACTGATTGCAGAAAAAAGTCATTCCAGAGTACAAATACATTTTTGCAGGGATGCACAACATATCGGCCACAATATCATCAATATTCATTTTTAATGTTAGGGTTATCGGCCCGATAAGAAAATTTGGCAGATATATTAAAGCCGATAAATTATGGATTATTTTCTTCAGCTGAGCACTGATCATTGCTTGAAATATGATTCAAATCACTTCAAAAAGGAAAATACAGTTGAGTGCAACATGTACAGCACAAGTCCGTCTTATAGACTTAAATAAAATTATAATGATTACATTTTAATTGTGTACTTGGGACATGGCTTTGAGTGCTGAGACTTTTGTTTCTGTAATCAGGCTTTCAAAAATTAAATAAAAATGTGCATTTTTTTATTTTTTGACCAATATATCAGCTTTCAGATATACAGAATTATCATATTATCTTTATTTTATTATAAAAAACATGTGTAACTTCTATGACGACTCAAAGATCGTGTTGTTTTCCGTAAAGGTCCAACTGCTAGACAAAACAACAGGAATTATGCAGCTTATCCTCAGTAACAGTCTAGGAAATGGATTATATCAATAACCAAATCCAAAAGATGTTTTATCGAAAAGTACTATGCATACAGAAATGAAGGTAGTTGCTTGAAAATTTGGGGTTGATAAAATGTTTTCATGTTTTTGTTACAATTTTTTTTTACTTTACCATATTTTAAAATGTCATTTATTCCTATAATTTATTCTAGCACCCATTACTCCGGTCTTCTGTGTCATGTGATCTTTCAGAAATCCTTCTGATATGCTCAATAACACTTTCTTATTATAATCAATGCTGAATATAGTTGTACTTGTGCTACATGCTTAATATTTTTCATGTAAACCACTACAAAATAATAGGAATTCTGCGGATTATCCGTAATATCGCTCCAGCACATGGATTATATCAAAAAGCAAAGCCAAAAGATGATTTTAAGATGTGCTATGACTCTCTAAACACTCAAAACATTGTTTAACCGCTTCAATATTGACACTGCTGTACTGGTACGTGGTTTATTTACATAATAACCGCAGTGTCCTCGGATCCAAGGTTACCACAGGAGACTCTGATTCTCTATCGATACACAGCTAGGAGTTTCCCATGGACTCTCACTCCATTAAATGGATCGAACAGGAATGCCTGGCTCGTGTCGCAGTCGTTCGCATGACTCCTAATCTGGCTGATCTGACGGATTCACTCCAAGCACCTGTTCAACACTTGCTGGTAGGGAATGTCCCTTAATAAATCACGTTAACATCTGGGGATCTGACTCGACGCTTTCGACCAATCTGACGCCTTTGTTCTGCACGCATCAGCACCTATGAGCGTGTAGGAATGCACAATAGTGTTAACTAAAACAAAAGAGCCACTATAAACACACATCTTGACCCTGCGAACACTGTCTATCTGGGGATTACTTAGTCTGTGATTAAGACTCGCTTTATCCCCTCCGAGGACCTTCATTTGCATGCTCTATGAAGCCTGGCCTGATTGGTTTATGTGTGGAGGTTAGAGCAACATTGTGATATGACAGCATCCTTAATCCTAATGAAAGTCCTAAGATGTCACATGACATGATTCCTCATATAATGTGTATTAACGCAGGAATGTTTCTGCATAGTTGTCATTGGTTGGACCAGATCGCTCCTTTGCCTGGTTTTTAATTAAATTATGACAAGACACAATGTAGCACAGTTTTTTTTGACAATCTAGAATCACATGGATGAGAAAATCCGCTCACACGTCACGTAACCTACACTTCCTCTGCTTGAAAACTGGGTCACGTGCACGGCAGTTTGTAAGAGGCTATTTTTTAACACTGTTCCTGTAAATATTACAATTTGGAGGTTTCACCAAAATATTCTGTATGCACTACTATTCAAAAATACAGTAGAGTCATCTTTGAATGAAGCCTCATATGCTCGCATTTATTTGATGCATTACAAACAGCAACATTAACATTAAATATTATTAAAATTGATTCCAGTCGTCAGTGTCACACGATCCTTCAGAAATCATTCTATTATGCTGATTTGCTGCCCAAGAAACATTTATTATTAATATCAACAGTAATATTTTTGTGTTGTTTTTGATGAATCGAAAACTCAAAGAGGCACATTTATTTGAAATAGCGATTGCAAATGTCATTACTGTCACTTAAGATCACTTGAATGCTTCCTTGTGGAATAAAAGTGTTAATTTATTTAAAAACTACTTCCAAGATGTCCAAAAAACATGTTACCAAGGTATGGTCCATTGTCCATTTGAACATTTTTACAAACACACACACACTGTGAGTGGCTGTTACTCAAAACTTAGTAACTTGCCAAGCAAGAAAGCATTTTTGGCAATCACATACATATCACCATGTATGGTATCATATAAATTAGCTGCATACCAAGATCATATCAATGGGCTTTCTTACATGGCAACCTTTTGTGTCATATATCAAGACAGCATTTTTGGGAAGCTATATGCTACCAAAAATGTTTAAGTCAAGTCAAGTCACCTTTACTTATATAGCGATTTTTACAAAGCAAATTGTGTCAAAGCAGCTTTACATTAATAATTGGCAAATCATTTTAGCTCCAAAAGAAAACTGTGTCATTGTCCAGCTTATTCCATATATATTATTGATTCATTCTGTTGCAAAGATCAATAGTTATTAGTCTAGTTAATTTATGTATATCAGCACTGGAGAAAAGCTCAGGTCGCATACAACGCCAGGCATACCAAAAACACTGAAAATCAAGTGGCAAGCCAAAGGCAACAACGGCAAGGAACCAAAACTCCCACAGAATGGAGAAAAAAACCTTGGGAGAAACCAGGCTTAGTCAGTAAGTCGGTCTTAGTTTAGATAAATAACACTGGATGTACTTGTGGAATGTACAGAAGAAGAATGGCATTTACGCTAATTTTTGTCTGCTTATCCTGAGGTTTACCAGTTAACGTGATTGTCCGGGTCGGATGGGGAACCTAGGGGAACTAGTTCATCCCTTATAAAGGCCTTACCGACACATCAGCTAGTGGCACAGATCCCCAACAAACCGTCCCATGCCGAAAAATATCTTTAACTAGATGGAACTGGATTAAATATTTTGACTGTTGCGACTCCAATCGGACTCATGACCTGTAACTCCGCCTGAGTATCGGGCAAGTGTTCACTGTTGGCCAGAGGAGAACTGTCCCCCCGACTAAGCCTGGTTTCTCCCAAGGTTTTTTTTCTCCATTTTGTTGGAGTTTTGGTTCCTTGCCGCTGTTGCCTTTGGCTTGCTTGGTTGGGGACACTTGATATTCAGCAGTGTTTTTGGTATGTGACCTGACCTGAGCTTTTCTCCAGTGCTGATATACATAAATTAACTAGACTAATAACTATTGATCTTTGCAACGGAATGAATCAATACAAATATAAAGAATAAGCAGGACAATAACACCGTTTTCTTTAGGAAAATTATTTGCCAATTATTACTGTAAAGCTGCTTGGCCACAATTTGTTATGTAACTATGGCAAGCCGTTTTAACTTTTATTCATTTTCAGGATATGAACTTGTGATATCAACAATTACATTTTCACTAGTTAAAATGTTAATTTCTGATATCAGGAATTAGATTTCCACTAGTATCAGTGTTAATTCTTGATATCAACAATTCAATTTCCACTATTATAAACTATAATTGTTGATAACAAGAATTGTATTTTTACTAGTGAAATCTCGCCATAGGCTGCCATTCAAATTCGATTGTTGATATCAAGAATTAGTTTCTTACTAGTTGAAATTCCAGCTTCATATTTCAGGAATACAATTCTTACAAGTAAAAATGCAAATTTCTGATATTCAACAATTACATTGTTACAAGTGCAAATGTCTATTCTTGATATCAACAATTGAATTGCTACTAGGAAAAATATTCATTTCTGATCTCTGAAAGTGAATTCCTGATATATCAATATCATTTCTGATATCTAAAGTGACAATCACATTCATGATATCAGAAATTTTTACTCTAGTAGTAGCAATTCAATTGTTGATATCAAGAATTAACACTGTTCCTAGTGGAAATCTAATTCCTGATATCAGGAATGAACATTTTAACTAGTGAACTAGTATTGATATCACAAGTTCATATCCTGAGAATGAATAAAAGTCAAAACGGCTTGCCATAGCGTAAGTAAAGATGGCTTGACTTGACATTACTTTCAGCTTACTTTTGGGAGGTGTGTTGCATTTCGTATTCTATCCACCATCTCCTGTCCATCAGGATGAACTTTGGTGACGTGAGACCACATTCTTTCCCAGGTGACACCGTCTATGGGAAAGCCCGTCCTGTTCACAAAAAACGGGACCCCGCCGTCTTTCTCGTCTTCCTCACCGGACGACCTCCCGGTGTTGTTTGCGGCAGTGGACGGGGAGGTTTCAGCCGTAGTGTGACAGTAGGTACTGGTGCTTTTGGACCGGCCGTGTCTGCTTATCTTGGCCGTCGAGCCGCCGCTGCTGGTGGCGCTCGGTCCGGTCATTGTTCAGGAGTCTTGTTCCACAGATCAGTTATGATTGTCCAGCATTCATGCACAAAGACATGTTGCACCTCGAGCTTGCATATTAATGTGCCAAAACCACCCAGTCCTGCTCAAGTGTGAAAATTCAGGTGGTTTGAGAAAGATCCAGAGGTCATTTCTGCATCAAACTATGGGTGGATGTCCTCACAGGATAGATTACATTCAGAAATGATCATATATTTCCAGTAAGCCGCATACTGTAACGTCAGGTCTCGAGCTCAGGGTGCCACAGAAACTACTTCATCCTTTCGCTCAAAAAACAGGAGGCTGGTAATCCACGGGAGGATGTTTATCAACTGATTGTGAAGTATTAACGAATGTTTTTCTGTGGAGGAGTGTAACCGCTTCCACTGACGGTCTCAACAAATGGTCACTCACTCTAGCGTTTTTTGATACTGTTATTGTATCGCCTTAAAAAACAGCCAATCAAGTTCTGGCGGCTTTTTTCATTGGATGAAGCAACAAAGCAAGGCGGGTTCGATTCCATATAAGGGAAATGGAGCCGTCTGTGATTGGCCGAAATGGCGGAAATAGGCGTGAGCGTTCGTTGTGTATCCAGCAGGGTTTTAAAAGATGCATTTAAAGTGATAGTGTATGTAAAATCGTAATGGATTTTAACATTGAAAATGAAATGCATTAAGTGTTATTGTTATTATATGATTTCACTTTTCATTTACGTAAAAAAAAACGTCCTTAAAACAAGTAAAAAGCAGTGTTGTGTTAGTACTATTGAGATACTGTTATCGTTTTATATACATGTTTAAGTTCCGTTTATATTTTGGTTAAAGTTTTAGTCATTTTGTTGTGTGTTTTTGTTTTGTAAAATATGAGTTTTTTTAATTAATTTTATTTTAGAATATCAAGTTAAATGTTTCTTTGGCTGCTTTTTTACTATATTATTTTACTTTCAAGTAATGAAAATGTTTTTAAGGTTTTAGTTTTAGTAAACTATAATAACCTTGACGCATAGTGTGGCTATTTCAATAAAGAAGAAATGAAAATAGTGTGAAACACATTTTTAAGGGATGGAGTTAACTTATACTTAATTACTATTTCATAAGAAAGTAAAATATTTTATTTCATTTACCTTCTGTTACATATGTGCTAATTTCATCAGCTTTAATCATATTTTATATATTTATAAAATATACTGATATTTTATATTATTTTAATATACATATTTTGTATATTTCTGCATCCTGTTGTCATTTTTGTGTTTAAAATGTGCAGAAGATATAGTCTTTCTCAACCATTTTTATTTTAGCTTTTGCTCTACTTTCAGCGTGATCAGTCAAAAAGATCCATACGATATAGCTGTTGCTGTAAAACATCTATATACTGTATCTAAACTTTGTCTAATTATTTGTCATCTCTATACTGTCAATTTAGAAAAGCACATTTAAAGGGACAGTTCACCAAAAAAAAAAAAAAAAGAAAGACAAGAAAATTCTGTCATTTACTCACCCTCAAGTTGTTCCAAACCTCTATGAGTTTCTTTCTTCTGCTAAACACAAAAGAAGATATTTTGAAGAATGTCAATAACTAAACAGTTAATGGACCCCATTGACTTCCATAGTATTTTTTTCCATAATATGGAAGTCAATGGGGTTCATCAACTGTTTGGTTACCCATATTCATCATAATATCTTTTTTCGTGTTCAGCAGAAGAAAGAAACTCATACAGGTTTGGAACAACTTGAATTTTCATTTTTAGGTGAACTATCCCTTTAATTCCAACTGAATGGCTTTAAGGTCAAACGCATTAATGAATGATAAATATCCCGTATCATCACAAGAGGACGCTAGAGTTCTAAATTCAAACTTGCTCCAGCAACCCCTCTAAATTAAGGTCAGCATTTCATTCAACTCAACCGCTTAATGTGCTTACGAACTCCACTCAAACTTGGTTTTATAGATCATTTCAAGTCTATCTATTTAGTTTTAATTGAAAACCGCTATCTGTATGTTCGACTTACTATTCTGAAAGTTACTTTCTAAAGCCTTCTTCAAAATTTTACAGTGTCATTGTTTCAAATGTATTTACTATAGTAATAACTATAAATTTTGCATAATTACATGCAACTAACCCTAAACCAGACCAAACCCTCATCCTAAACCTATAGTAAGTACATGTAGTTACTTAATATTGCTCAGTATTTAAATGTATAATTAACAAAGATTAACACCATAAAATAAAGTGTAACCCAAAAACTCTACATTTTCAGACGTTTTAAAGGAATTAGGCATTTATTTAAAGGATTGCAAGAGAATGATAATATATCTTGGGGTCCGCGGCATAAAAGACTGAAATCCCCTGTATTATTTAACACATTTGCAATAAACTGCATATTTCAATTTGAGCAATATCATTTTTATTTTACAACAGCAGTGATGGAAACATGAGCCACTCCTCCAGTGTTCAGAGTATAATGCAAATGAGTTTTTTACTTTACGGTGAATTTCCCAGCATCATTTGTGAAAGCCCAGTTTGCGCAGCTGCCTTCATTAAACAAGTCTAGCAAGTAGAAACGGTAGAAATTCAAAGCAGAAATTAATAAATACAAACACAATTCAGGAAAAAAAAGCCATCTTTCCAATAAATATGCATCAAAAGTACAAAAATTAGCATCTAAAAGAGAGTAAACCTAAGCTTATAAAATATTAAAATAATAGAGTTCTTTCGATCACATTTCTGCGGCTTGACATTTAATCCTCACTAGGCCTCACTCTTAGTGAAACCTTCTCAAACTAAACACATTCTCAACGTGGTACAAATGCGGAATATTTGAGTTGTGCTCCCTGGAGAAGACTAAACAAGCCTTCTCCCAGTACTGTGTGTTACAGGTCAAAGACGCGTACTCACACAACTTTTGATTTTGTCTTGCAATGACTGCGTAAGCACATCAGTTTTATAATGGTAGGTGAATTTGCTAAAGTGCTTTCTTATGCACTACAACTTGCATACTATGTCTTTTCAGTTTACTTCATTGAAAGCATGGGAATCCTTCATCATCCTGAATAAATAAAATGGGTCTTTGTGGAATTATTACATGGAGATGTTCTGAAATGCAACAGCAGACGTAAGAAACGAACAAACATGCTGTTCCAATCACACTGACAGGCTTGTGCATATGGGCCTTACAAGCCCTGTAAAATACCTAATATTTGGTCCACAATTCTCGAAACAAAAAACAACATGCATGTATAATTAAGAGACAGATTGTACATACAATCAGCCTAGATTAGGAGAAATGAATTCACAGCATATTTATGATCAATAATCACTGTCCGTTTTTTTTAGGGCTGCCCCGGACTCAATATTTTTCTAGTCGACAAGTAGTCGTTCATTTAAGCCAGTAAAGTGCGGTCCGTGAAAAGATGACTTAAACTAGGCATGCTCTTGACCCGCACCAGATCGCGGGCGTCAGTGTGTTTTAATAACAAAAAAATTGGATCATATCATTGCATTTGTGTTTGAATAATTAGTTTTTGACTTGAAACAGTTGCATATTAAACTTAAATTTAGTTTATCCTTCCTATTTTGTTGTTTTTGGGGGGCGTGTTAGAGTGGGATTCTGTTTGGTGGTCCTCGGAAAAAAATTGGAAGATAAAGTGGTCTGAAAAAGTTTGAGAAATACTGATATAAGCCATTAGTCGACTAATCGAAATATAAAGTGTACTAAATAAATACGCAAAGCACCAGCAACAGATGTGTCGGGAAAATGATTATTTATTAATAAACTACTGTTTTTTGAGTCGCAATGTGGTGAACGCAACTTTAGAGAGAAATGCACCGTTCATACGAATGACATAATCAGAGAATCACATTTCTATGGAAGTATTTCCGAGACAGCATTTATTATCTTTATTTCGCAAAAGCACAATGTTTCGTTGTTATTGCGAAGTTACATAAATAAAAGTACCGTTTCGAATGCATTACTCTTACGTGTAAGAACAAAAATGACGGAGGACTTTCAGTAGTTTCCGCTGTTATTGTGCCGGCGCCTCCATGTCTAATACTTTAGCTTCCACACTCTGCAAAAACACTTGGATATGCGCCTAATAATATCGCACGTTTACCTAGGTCAGTGGTTCTTAACCTTGTTTGAGGTACTGAACCCCACCAGTTTCATATGCGCATTCACCGAACCCTTCTTAATAGGATAAAGCGGGGCTTGTCATCACGAATCATATGAGTCGGGTGTGTGTCTTGACCGCCACCGAACCCCTGGGGTTCGATCAAACCCAGGTTAAGAATCACTGACCTAGGTTAATATTAGAGCGTTAACTCCTGTGGACTAACTGACTACTAAAATTTTGGTCGACTTTTTTAGTCGATTAATGGTTAGTGGTTAATGGTTAGGGGGGCAGCCCCACCGTTTTCACAGAAAATTGTGCTAGAACATCAACACATTACATTACAGCAAAATAAGGAGATTTCAAGTCATCTCAGGAGAGTCGGTAATCTCTTGTGATTTTTCGATGTGCTGTTGGAAACATTTAAGACTTAAATTGACGTCTCATGAGGTAAGCTAGAGGACTCCAGCTTGACGTCACTGGACGCTTTTTCAGAAGGAAGCTCAGTGGGAACCTTCAGGGGAGAGAAACACGTGTTCAATTAAGATCTCATTAAGACCTGGAAATCCTTTTCATTTCCCTTTAGACGGCAGTTAATTGATAAAATGAACTCCAGGAAGACCACATACACTACTGATCAATGATTTGGGGTCGTAAATGTTTTTGAAAAAAGTCACTTGTGTTTACCAAGGCTGCATTTATTTGATCAAAAATACAATAAAACATTAATATCATGAAGTATTATTACAAATTAAAATGATTATTAATTTCAAATGTCTTCAGTGTCACATGATCTTTCAGAAATCAGTCTAATATGCTGATTTGCTGCTCAATGAACAGTTTTGCCATTTAATATTTTCATGATAACCATGATTCATCTCATTCAGGATTCTGAAGAGAAAGTTCAAAAGAACATCATTCATTCGAAACAGAAATTTAATCTATTTAATGCGTCCTTGCTGAATAAAACCATTCATTTCTTTACAAAAAAGAACTTTTTTTTAGTGATCCCAAACTTTTGAAAGGTAGTGTACAATGACAAAAAAATCCTAGATTAATAGCAATATTTTTCCAAAAACACTGTTTTAAGGCGACGTGATAACACGTATGTATTACTATAGTAATAACATTAAATAATGCATAATTATTATTAACTCTAACCATAACTCTACAGGACGTACATGTAGTTAATTAATATTACTCAGTACTTATGAGTAATTACAATGTAACTACGTCACCTTAAAATAAAGTGTACCCAAAAATAATAATACAAGCAAATAAACACGAACAAAATAAAAATGACATTACATTTTTTACTTTCAAATATGTCAGGCGAAAGTGAATGCATAGTTTGGTCTGTTTTCTCAGGCAAACAGCATGGCTTTTGCCCTTTTAGATCTTGCACTATACGGATTATAAATTCACTCAGATATCTACCGCTTCACACTATCAAGATTTGCCACCTCGGTGTCTGACGTATTTATTTTACAAAAGTGATGAATCAATAGCATAAAAATGAGACTTACTGCTTGTCCTTTGTTTGTATTGCCCATATTGACGTCGTGTCTTTTGAGGTCTGATTTAATCAGAGCTGTGAGAACAACACAAAAGTTTCTTAAAGCTTCTTCACCAACAATACTGATCAATAAAAGAACGGCCAGTAAATAAGAAAAGTAACCTGTTAGAACAATGCCGAGGAGAATCCAAGCACACAAGAAAATGTTCCCGCTGAGTGGGCCGTAGTCTGTCGTCAGTTGCCCTTGTATGAGAGTAAAAATGATGCCGAACACCTAAAAGTTAAAGATATTGTATGAGACAGAAATACTTCAAATAACAATGACTTATTCTTCAAAATATTGGAGATAAACAGAGTAAATGCTGAAGGACTGGGTTCATCAAATTAAATGTGGGTGTGTATTCCATTGGGCTGTTCCAACTGAAAGTGCGTACCAGGGCATGTATGGAAAGGAAAAGCTTGTTGAGAATGAGCGGGCCACACGTACCTGTGCGAAAGCATTCAGAAGACCGGATGATGTGCCCTCTGACTCAGGGTATGTGATTTCGACGCCGAATTCAAAGCCAATGGGAAGGTAGCCAGTCATAAAAAACCTTTTGAAAAAAAAGTATAGTTGTAACATGAGCCATATGTACCTGGCTGGCACAGAACCATTTGAATGTGAGCAGGTAACGTGTACAAACATGTATCAAACAACAATAGGAAACCAAAACCAGACCAGTGACCACTTCTGCTGTCTTTAAACACTTGTTTACAATAACCAGAATGCTTCACGGACACAAATGAAATGAGAATATGTCCTAAAACACTTATAAAGTATAAAACAAAAACACACAAACATATATTTATATAGTACTATATAATCATATTTTTTTCATTTTTCATCATTTAGCAGATGCTTTTATCCAAAGCGACTTACAAGGGGAGCAATTAGGGGTTAGGTGCCTTGCTCAAGTCATGGTATCGGAGGTGTAGAGAGCGCTGTTTATTCACAATCCCCACTTTCAATTCCTACCGGCGTGGGAATCGAACCGGCAACCTTCAGATTACAAGCCCGACTCCCTCACCACTAGGCCACGACTATCCTATATATCTCTAATCATATATATTAGAGATGTCCTGAACCGATCTCAAGAATCGGTATCAGGCCGATTAAGCAAACTGACTGGTGTCGGGTATATAAACCCAATCGTTTAGTTTATGTCAGCTGTCACGCAGATAACAACTGCCTTTTTCAAGACACATAATGACTTAAAAAAAATAAAATCACAAATGGGGTAAAATACTGATGTATTTTATGTCATAGAATGATACGTAAAAAAGTCGCTCGTTTCAGCCATTTAACCAAAAAACCTCGGGCTTGTAATCTGAAGGTTGCTGGTTCGATTCCCACGCCGGCAGGAATTGAAAGTGGGGATTGTGAATAAACAGCATGACTAAAGTGCCCTTGAGCAAGACACCTAACCCCTAATTGCTCCCCTTGTAAGTCGCTTTGGATAAAAGCGTCTGCTAAATGATGAAAAATGAAAAAAAAAATAAAAACTCGTTTCTGGGTTTTGGCCAACAAAAATGTGTCATCCACCACTATATATGGCGAATGGCTTGCGTATAGCGGCCCATAGAAACAGCCACCCACTACCAGGAATACGGGGGGGAGTACTCTGAGTTCAGGCCAGGAGCCCTCTCCTCGAACAGCACACCAAATAGGTAAACCATTTACTTGATCAGACTTATTTGTATTTGTGAACTCGTGAAATTGTTACGGTCTGTTCTAGCACATCACACACACATTTGAGCTGTTTAGTATATTTGATGTGCACTTTTGTAATGAATCACTCGAAAGTCTTTTATTTACTGTTTATTTTGATCTGCCGGCTGAGATGTCGTTGCCATGATGTGTTGCGTCTTGTATAATATTCAGCATTAGATGAGAGACTTTTTTTCCCCCTTAAGAAAATCAAACCATCTGTATCGGCCAATATTCTGAATTATCGTTTATCCATATCGACAGAGAAGTATTGGTACATCTCTCTCTCTCTCTCTCTAATATATATATATATATATATATATATATATATATAAATAATTTAAAAAAATATATAGTTTTTTATTATATATATATATATTTTTAAATTATATATATATATATATATATAATTAAAAAAAAAAAAAAAAAATATATATATATATATATATATATATATATATAATTTAAAAAAATATATATATATTTATTTATTACATTTTTTTTATATTTATATTAAAAACTTAAGGGGTAGTCGTGGCCTAGTGGTGAGGAAGTGGTGAGCTTGTAACCTGAAGGCTGCCGGTTCGATTCCCACGCCAGCAGGAGTGGGGATTGAGAATGAAAATCACTCTCTCCAACTTTGATACCATGAGCAAGGCACCTAACCCCTAATTTGATCACTTGTAAGTCTGCTAAATGACTAAATGTAAATGTAATATATATGTATATATATATAAAATTTTAAAAAAAGATACAGAAGGGAGAATAAAGCAACAGTGATCTGTCTGGGCTTGTGAATGAAAATACTAATTTCAGCAATGAAACGGGCACAAAGTAACGGACACAATAAGTTGAACATTAATGGCAGGCTTACCCAAGGACACCAGCAGTAAAGAAGATAACAAGCAGATATCCCAAGTCCAGCGTGAATGTGAACACCACCATTCCAATAAAGGACAGCACGTAGACGATCAGTGTTGTCAATCTAAAGGGTGAGAGGAAAAATTAAAACCTTTGACAAGCTGCTCGTCTCAGATCAGATCAGATCTGATAAAAATAAATAAATTAATAAAATGAACTGATGAGGGTTAATAATGAAATTGTCATGGTCCAACAGAATATGGACCTTTTTGCCCACAATATTTTGTAGAAAGTTTGCTAATGTGGCAGCACCTCAAATTAAAAATTAGAAAATAAATATACTCAACCTAGTCAAACTGATTTACTGATTAGCAGCTGCTAATAATGAAAACCTGATACTAGTAGGAGTGCAAGAGCTAAATGCTTCAAATCCACCGGTGTAGCAAATATACATACTTATAGGTTTTAGTACGATCCAAC
Source organism: Opsariichthys bidens (assembly GCA_037194245.1). Classification (NCBI taxonomy): domain Eukaryota; kingdom Metazoa; phylum Chordata; class Actinopteri; order Cypriniformes; family Xenocyprididae; genus Opsariichthys; species Opsariichthys bidens. Next base: position 4,667,362 of record CM074282.1, read on the forward strand.
CAGACTCCACACAGTATCGAGCCGAACATTCCAGCCACCACCAAAGTCAAGCCGATTCTGCCCGTGTTCAGCTCTTCACCCTTAAAAAAAAATGTAAGGTGTTTTTAAGAGTTCAAACGCACATTTCTATCACTTTTAAACGTGCTAGTGATACTGTCCTCCAGTGAGCAAATGTTTTGTTTCGAATCAGTGATTCGGTTCGCCTATCAAACTTCCAAAATCGTGTGAACTATTGAAATTGTGAAACACTTGACGTAACGAAGCCTCGTTTACTGAAATCATGTGACTTTGGTTCTCCGAACCACTGATTCGAAACGAAAGATTCGTAAAGCAGTGTTTTGAAATCGCCTATCACTAGATATTGTTGTTATTTAGTGCACAAGAAGTATTCTCGTCGCTTTATAATAACCAACTGTTTTAAATATGTTCATTACCTTGCTGGCAATAGAGACTCACTGAGCCATCGGATTTCATCAAAAATATCTTCATTTGTGTTCCCGAAGGTGAACGAAGATCTTGAGGGTGAGGAATTAATGACAGAAATTTCATTTTTGGGTCAATTAACCCTTTAAGAGCTCACTAAAGCAAATTCAATAGGCCTACAAACCCACTAAAGTCAAGAAAACCTTTAGTGACAATTTGTTTCAATATGTATCAATACAGAAATATCTGAAAAGATTCCTATTCTCATTTTGTGCGATTTTTTTCCATGGCTTATTGCACTTAAACGGTCAAAATACGTACAAAATCATGTCAAAATGGCCATCTTGGTGAGTATTTTCTTTTTTTTTTCATTTTTCATCATTTAGCAGACGCTTTTATCCAAAGCGACTTACAAGGGGAGCAATTAGGGGTTAGGTGTCTTGCTCAAGGGCACTTTAGTCATGGTATTGAAGGTGGAGAGAGTGCTGTTCATTCACAATCCCCAATTTCAATTCCTACCCTATTGAGTATTCAGTTAAACAGACAGTTTTGCAACTTAAATAGTTAAGAAAGTAAACAAATCAAATCAAAATTAATGCCAGAGATTCGTTTTTGTTTGCTAACCACCATTTCAGCTCGTGTCATCTAACGTATCACGGGTCGACGATGTAAAATTTCTTCTTGCGTGCATCCCTTTTTAACAAATATTGACTGACACACAGTGTGACATGGCTTACAGCATGGCTCATGTCCGTGCGGTGACAAGCAAAAATCATTAAGGACTTTTATAAATCTTACAGTGTGGACTCATCTTACTTTAATTCATTTGGGACACCTCTTTTTAAATGATCTCATGCCCAGATATTGAAGTAAGAAATATCACATGGTGAGTGCGGTCACTAAACTTAAGCCTTGTGGGAAAGCCTGCAGAACATTCGGACGGATCAAACTTGGGAATGTGCACAGAAGAGCTTGTATTCATTTGGACTGTCATGAGTATCTGGCATGCATGAAAAGCGGCTAATGAACTGGACAATAAAGTGGCAAATTCCCGGCAAAGAGTACGCCTGAGACGGACCCAGAAATACCCCTACACACATGCACATGGCATATTCATGTTGCAGCTGTAAAATACAGGAGTTGACCAAAGCTCACTTACCGGATAGTAAGCAATCATCATTTGATTGAGAAGTGTAGATACAGAGTAGAATGATCCGGTCATGATGCCTAAGACATTTTGAAAATTATGATTAAAACAAACAACAACAACAAAAAAGTGCAGAACTTTCTATTTAATAAAACTGAAATCGTAGCATTAGAGAAGGTTGGCACTGTATAATTACAGTATTAAGTTAATAAGCCACACACAAGACAAAAATCGGTAACACTTTATTTTACAGTGTCATTGTTACTTTTGTTTCATGTATTTATTACAGTAATAACTAGAAATTATGCATAATTACATGCAATTAACCAAACCCTCATCCTAACCCTAACCCTACAGTAAGTACATGTAGTTAATTGTTATTACTCCGTACTTAAATGTATACTTACACTGTAATACTTAATAATAACACCTTAAAATAAAGTGTACACTGTTAAATGTTGCTGTAGATTTAGCAGCACATTACTGTAAAAACCAACAGTACAATACTGCATTATTAATTAGAAAATGCTGTAAAAAAAATACAGTAAAATACTGTTTTGTAGAATTACAGCACTCTTATGTGCTGTGAGTTAAATTACAGTACAATTACTGTATATGAAAAATACAGTAACTTGCTGGCAACCGTGCTGCCAGTACTGTACTGTAAAAATACAGTAAAATACTGTGTTGTAGAATTACAGCACTCTTCTTATGTACTGTAAATTAAATTACAGTACAATTACTGTAGATGAAAAATCCAGTAACTTTCCGGCAATCATGCTGCCAGTACTGTACTGTAAAAATACAGTAAAATACTGTGTTGTAGAATTACAGCACTCTTATGTCCTGTAAATTAAATTACAGTATGACTACTGTATATGAAAAATACAGTAACTTTCTGGCAACCGTGCTACCAGTACTGTACTGTAAAAATACAGGAAAATTGTTAACAGTGTAACCCAAAAATCGTCTCATAATGAACGGTTCTCTTTTAATAGCACAGGGAAAATATTAAGAATAGATTAAAGGAACAGTTGACCCAAAAATGAAAATTTAAAAAATTGGTAGCACTTTATTTTACAGTGCAGATCACCATGTACTTACTATGTACTTATTATAGTAATTAATTGCAATAACTGGGTAATAACTAAGTACTAACCCTGAACCTACGCCTACAGCTAACCTTAACCCATGTGGTTACCTTATATTATCCAGTACTTTCTTAGGTAAGGACACTGTAAGTATATGTAAGTACTGTATAATAAAGTGCAACCAAAAAAAAAAAATTATCTATTGAAATGTACTATATTTTAAAGAAAAGTACAAATTTTGCTTTTGTGTTTCATGAAAGAAAGAAAGTCAAAAAACGTTATGGCCCATTCACACTAAAGACAATAAAGACATAGTTCTTAAAATTGTTCTAAATATAAAAGAATCCACACTACAACTATAACGGCACAGAGAAACAATATCACTGGACTCACTATCAAAACGATTTTTTCCAGCTGATGAACAATAAAAACATTGACAGCCAATCAGAATCCATCCTGCCATCGTAAGCATTTAAAGTGGCAGACCACATAACTGCAGTGTGTTTAGAACAAACAGAACGATACGCTGTGGACGGTTATATAGTTATCATATTTGGTATGAATGGGCCTTAAATGATGACATAGCATAATTTCTCACCATAGCTGATGAGGAGCAGAATGAAGGGCTTGCTCCTGAAGAGGTTAATGATTGATTGTTTGTATGAGTAGTCTTCCGCTGGACCGGTGGAGAGAACAGCTTGGGCTTTGCTGGGTGGGAGTGGAGGTCTGTCCTTAATGACTGAGAAAACAAGTGAGAATGAGAGACACGCACGAACATCTAATTCTGAAAACCCGATTACAAAACCTGTTTAAAGCTGTCGTGAGAGATTAACATTCTTGTATCCATTTAAGATATTAATCATTGTTGCACACAACTCTCCTGCCAATGTTTTCTAATGACATGTCATTATGCGCAAAGATAAAGTGCAAGTGTTCCAAATCAACTTGTTGCAACTTGATTGTGTATTGTGAAGCATAACGACATAAAAGAATACAATGCAGAAGACTTATTTTGCATGATTTGTTTCGAGTAAGTTTTAATACATGCATTTCTTTCTACATCTTCTTGTTTATCTGTCTATTTGTCATTCTAGAAAAAAAAGTTCTAACAATGTAAAATGTACAAATTATTACCAAATATTGTTAGAAGGAAGAGCAGTGTTGAAATTCCAGCTGTTCCATAGAACATTATGCTGATGTTGTGGCCCATGAGATCTTTATCGTCTGCGGTGTTGGGAACCAGTACAGGCGGGAGCAGGAAACCTATGGCTACACCAAGCTGAAGGGAAATATCATTTAAGTCAAAAAAATCAAATCAATCATCACATAAAACAATAATAAAACACAGCACTCTTTAAAGGGATAGTTCGCCCAAAAATGAAAATTCTGTCATTATTTACTCACCCTCGTGTCGTTTCAAACCGGAAAGATTTTCGTTCATCTTCAGAACACAAATGAAGATCCGAGAGATTTCTATCCCTCCACAGACAGATGCGCAATTACCGCTTCATACACTCAAAAAAAATATTTCAGTCTAAACATAAGTTTTATGTAATTTCATTACATAGCAATTTTCCATCCATTTGGATGACATAGTTTTAACATAAACAAACTAATAAACCTAATGTGATTCATATTTGTCAGTCATACGTAATTGAAATAGGTAAGATTTATGTAATAGTTGAGCATATGAATAGTGAGAGATTAAATGTCTTTTATCTTCAGTGATTCTGCTTGTTAACAGCAGGCGTTCATCATTAATGCTCAATCATCACTTAATGATCTCATTAACTCTGACACTGCTTCAATGCCACTTTAACTCAGTAGTGCGCACACACACGACCACTAAACAGTGTTCATTAACCTGTGAACTATTACATAAATCTTACCTATTTCATTTACGTATGACTGACAAATATGAATCACATTAAATTTTTTCATGTTAAAACTATGTAATCCAAATGGATGGAAAATTGCTATGTAATTAAATTACATTAAATTTAAGTTTAGACTGATATATTTTTTTGAGTGTAAAGAGATAAAACTAATCTATATGAATTGAGCAGTTTTGTCCAAATTTGATGAACAGAATTTTATTCACGTAGAAACATTGATCAGCAAACATAACGAAGGGGGTGGATTCTGCAATATTTTGAGCGATTTATAATCAAGTTATTACATTTATCTTTCCAAATATTAAATTATTTAGACTTCAACTTATATCAAAGCATTTCAAACACTAGAAAATAATGATGTATATTGTCTATACCTCTCACTGAACATATCAGTATGTTTTGGGAAAGTTTCCTGTTCAGAGCAGAGCTCAGATCAACTTCAGCCTTGAAGAAGCTTTGAATCATGTATCTTTGTATGTGAGCTCAGTGTTCTGTACTGGTGCATTATGGGTACTGGTGGACAACTGGCACTCTTGAGACCTGTAGACGCCTTGTCCTGATCTAGAGGGACATCCTGTGTCTAATTCCAGGGTTCATGCGTCAGTATTTTGATATATGAAGATACGCTCATTCCATGTGTGGAAGATTACCAATTTTGTCTAGTTTTCTTAACCAATCAGAATCTTAGTAATGACGTAGTGAGTGGACTCTGTTAGAGTATAATTGTTGTGGAAATGTGAATGTACGCAGAGCGGCCTACGAACTCCTTGTGAGACTTGAAGCTGCTTCTGCTGATGAAACTGCGGACTATTTTTCAGTACATTTTCTTCAATTGATTGCACTTCTGACACTTTCATTCGACATCTGGTCAAGGGTACTAAACTGTTAATCCCCAACAATAAACAAAAGCTCAACCTCTTGCGGAAGCTCGAACGCCCCGCCGAACAAACGAGAACGAACCTCTTTGGTTCTCGCACGTTTCAAGCAAACATGCTTGAGCTGCCGTTTACCACAGCCGATGTGTGAGTTAATCAATGTTTATATGTGAATAAAAGCCAAGCTGTTCATCCTATAAAGCGATCAAGTCTCTTCAGAAAATGTGGACTGTACCGTTAGATTCATATGGATTCGTTTTACGATCTATTTATGAACTTTTTGAAGTGTCAAAGTGGTAGTTGCATAGCTGTCTATATGGAGGGACAGAAAGCTGTCAGATTTCATCAACAAGATTTTCATTTGTGTTCTGAAGATGAACAAAAGTCGATACGAGGGCAAGTAATTAATAACACAATTGTCATTGTTGGGATCTATCCCATTAACATTGCGTAATGATACACGATGTTAAATATTTCAGGCCTAAGTGTTTATATAACTAGTATGCACTTCAATACTAAGCACCCTAACAAAAAAAATAAATAAATAATGTACCATGGTTACCATATCTCCTGCCAAAAAAAAAAAAAAAAAATCCTACAGTTCCTGTTAATAACATACAATGGAAGACAATTGGAACCGAAACTGTTTCTTCTTCCAAATACCCGGACCAGCTTGAACTTGTTGAGTACTTGAAAGATATATTTATATAGCTAGAGCTGAATAATTCAGCATGCATTTCAGTGGAAACTATGGTAAATGCTACTTTATAACCAGGGCTGGGTAGGTTACACTTAAAAAGTATTTCACGACAGATTACAAAATACATGCTTTAAAAAGTCATTTGTAACGCATTTTGTTACATTTCTCAAGTTTAGTAACTTAATCTACATTCTTTAGAATACTAATAAGTGTGGAACAAACACGCAAAAAAAGGTAATTGCATTATCTGGCAATTCTGACCTTTTTCCCTCAAAATTGGTTGATATAAAGTTGAATTATAAAATGACTCACAAACAACTATCACAAAACAGGTCATGACAGGACAGTTAAGCAATTTTATTTTTATGAATTTAGTCATTTTGTCTTGTTCAGGACAGAACTAAATAAAAATAACAATTTTTTTATGATCCCTCTTAAAAGTATTAAAATGTTGATGAAACTTAACTCCGCTTTTTCAGACTGTCAGAGTCAGAGAATCACCAAAAATTAAAATTCAAAGTAATCACTTTGGTAATCTAAAACACTTTTCAGATGTAACTGTAATCTGATTACCACCCATTTAAAATGTAACTGTAACTAAGTTATTTCGTTACACCCCAACCCTGTTTCACTAAATTGTTTAATGAAGCTGACCTGACTGCAAATACACATCATTTTAAAAAATGTCGAGTAATATTTAACCAGATTTATCGCTAATGTCAAGTCATTTGCAGGACACACCTGGTTGCCCAACACCGCTGTGGCACAGGCCGTGGAAACTTCTTTCGGGCCGAACCAAACGGACGCGATTCTGGAGGGGAGCCCGAGGATGAACACCTGTGCCACGGAGCAGATGATCTGTGCGGTCATGGTGACCCAGAACAGGCTGGGCCCCACGCTGGCGCACTTCACCCACGCACCGAGGGCATTCAACCCGGCCCCTAACAACGCCGTCACCCTCAGCCCCTTCTTATCCAATAACCACGTCGCGGGGAAGATTAAAGGCACATACGCGACCATATAGACCACGGAGAGCCAGTTAATCACGGTGCTCGACACTTCATAATACTCCATGAAGATGTTCGTAATGATGCTGTACTGGATCCACTGAAAGGCGTTGACTAGCGAATAGAGACTGAACACGGCCAGAACGGCAAACCGCCTCCAGTACAGTCTCGTCTCGAGCGCATCGTTATTCTGCTCGGCGGGAAGCATCGCCTCTTTCTCGTCCGGTGGTGGAAGCTCCTGTTCCAGCACCTTTGGGTCCAATATTATATGGACCGATCCATTGGAAAGCTCCTTGTAGCCGCTGTCCTCGTCTGTGTTTCCCTCCGTGACTCTCCCGTCAGGCAGAACATGCTGCTCTGGAAGAAACTCACCTGCTACCATTTTCGACAAAATTAATTTAAAATTGAATAGGACATTAACGATTCGAATTCATTCCGAATCAGATTAGATGTGTAATTCTCTAACTGTACGTTTTCTGAGGCGTTTTACACAGAGAGATAACGCAAACAAAACGCTGGATGTTCAATGGCCCGAATTGGGGCTAAGTTTCCGATCACTACCGGCTTCAGCAGCGTGTGAGAGATGATGGCGTGATGTGCGCATCCCCTTCGGATTTGCTTACTCCGCCCCAGCTAGTCAACTTCTACAGTAAGTAGATTTATGCGCTTGGGATGGACCAATGAGAGTGCAGATGGGCGGGGCCAGTAGGCGAGCCCTTCTACAGTGAACAATGAGAGCTGAGGCTTTTTTTCTCTTAACACATAAGTGAGCTCTTAATGTGCAAACCGAAGTCATCTTATAAATGACTTTAAATTATAGACAAATATTTTAAAGCAAACTAAACAAAAAAAATGCTAAATACACAACGTTTTAACCCTTTGACGCGTACGATCGTTAAGTGCATCACGTGCTCCACTGCCAAATTGAAAAGTGCTTGAGACAGCCCGCGCTCAGCGCTGTCAATATATCACAAATATGCAGTGTTTTCAACCACATAATATTTATTTTAGGTTTCATACATTTAAATGCACTTAAATACTAACAAAACAATACATTTAGAGTGTGTAGAATACACACTGATCTACGCAATAACGATCCTTTCCATAATAATTAGACGACATGTTTTATTCATATCAGATACACGTTAACTGTAACTCTATTTTTCTCTCAGTTCACGGGGTCACTTATATTCATGTTCTTCGGGGGAAGTGGATGAATTCACGTGTTATAAATCCGTGCAAACTAAGGTGGCGTCGCCCATTGAGCGTATAGCGCTCAGCTAACGCGATCAATATAAAAGTTTTTTAACAGCAAAACACATCCACTTGCTCACATTTGGCAATCGGAATATCAGATATTTCATGCTATGGTTAACAAATTTGTGAATATTTTGAATAAAAAGGAAAAATGAAATAAAACCAGATCATCAGTCATACTATGTCATATTATGGCTGCGGTGTGTCACGTGACAAGTAATGAAGCGTCACCGTGGAAACTATAAAGTGACAGCCAGAAAATTTACACAATAGTTTAACTTGTACTTTATTCAACATTAAAAACTTTGAGGAAAACATACAATTTTGATTTATTCATCTCCGTTATACATATTTCTTATATACTGTATAGCAGTTAAATGTTAAAATGCATAACGTATATATATATATATATATATATATATATATATATATAGATAGATAGAGGTCCCGCCCTACATTTGTACTTGTTCGAGTAGCCATTTTACTCAGATATACATCACTATAGGAAAGGAAAGATGATTGCATCTTCCATTTAAGCTGACTTTAATTCTTGAAAATGGATAAAAAAAAAACCTAAATTACCGCAAATTCAGAAATGTAAGTTAATTTTTAAATATAGACGCATTACACGCAGACTCCATGCGTGGTTACCATGGTTACCTCTTTATAAACAATAACGACTGAACTGCTGGCCGTGTGCTATTTCGACTTAGCAAGTAGCCGACGTATAACATGTCAAAATCAAAGCAAGACCAACTCTACGAGTTTAATATGCAGAGAGAGACGTGGTGTCGCGTAGAGACAACCAGCAGGTTCTGGAATTTACCTGAAAGAAAACACTTCCGTTGTCACCTCCGGAACACCTGTGAATTCCGCGCGCTGCAGACTGCGCGTCCCGAGCAGAGGTCCTCCTGGATGACCAGCAGCAACAACACCTCACATCCCGAGCGAAGACACTTTGAAGACAGCTGTAAGATGAACCTCAACTCCGTTTTAAATTTGTTGGGAAAGGCAGCTACACTTGAAATAGCTTTAGTAACATATTGCATGCTTTGAGTTCAAATATGGTCTACTTTCATCCTCCAGATAAAGCTCACCTGGTGTGAGGAACTGCCATCAACCTCTGCGCAGAACAAATGTTTTTCTACAGACAGCAATAAACATGTATAATGAACCAATCTGGCAATAAAACAGTGGTTTATTTATTTCTTTTTATTTCAACTATTCTAAATATATAAAAATAATGATGTTACAAAGTCCGAATCACACAATTCAAGCAATAGCACACCCAAAAATGTAAATTTGCCTATGTGAAATTCTGTATGAATGTCGTTCTTTTGAAAGAAACAGAAAAGAAAAACTTTTAAAGAATGTTTTATTGGGGAAAATCGTACTGAGAGATTTACTTGCTAATCTAATTGATCCTATTATTATGATACTTGTACATTAATTTTCATTCAAACATTTTCAAAGCCTAAAAGCTCCATTTTAAGTGCATGAATAAAACCAAGTAAGCTCTTTATTTACAAAATTAAATAAGATAATAATAAGTCTAAGTTTTCAACTTAGAAAACAATCGAAGGGCATTTTGTGTTGTGACTTCCATAACTACATCTGAAGATATTCCCTTAACTTTTGCGACGTATTCGCAGCTGATTATTATGTTTCCGGGTTCATTTCTAACCTAGAGCAGCAAAAGGAAAAACACGGTCAGTGAGGTTCAAAACATCGCAGTCATACAGAAAATCGGATTATTATAACAGCTTAGGCCTTACGTCTTTGTCAACTCCCAGGGCTGGAGAATCTGTCTCCAGGCAAATGTGTTCCAGGGGAATCTGTCTGATTAATTTCGCCCTCTGCATTTAAAGCGCAGTATAATGTATTCAAGGGTTAGTTTACCCCAAAATGTAAATTCTGTCATTAATTACTCACCCTCGTAAGATATTTTGTCCATCTTCGGAACACAAATGAAGATCTTTTTGATGAAATCTGACAGCTTTCTGTCCCCTCATTGACAGTCTACGCAACTACCACTTTCAAGGCCCAAAAAGGTAGTAAAGACATCATTAAACTAATCCATTTTCTGTTTGACCTCAATTTTATGAGAAGACGCGAGTGCTTTGTTTGAGCAAGATGGGACAGAAATCTCAGATTTCATTAAAGAGCTTCATTTAAGTTCCGAATATAAATGAAAGTATTAAGGCCTATTCACACCGCACGACAAACGCCAACAAGCAAGTTGGCCGTTGGATTTAGAATTCTACGAGAAAAAAACGGTCATGTTTACACTGCCCCAACAAACACCGACAAACGAGTAACAGAGAGTCAAGTCAAGAGAAAAACATGTAACCTTGTTAATAATATTTTCAGGCAGGTTTATTATGTTAATAATGTAGTATCATATATCAGTCCCTCCAGAAAAATTATGCGATAGCTTGATTTCATGCATAATCAGCCATATTTATGCGGGGGTCGCATTTTTTTCAAATATGCCGCCGCATAAATTGCCGATTTCAGCAAGCAAAATATGGGGGACAGGCATGATTTCATAAAAAAAGTCACATATATCTTAGCAGAAAGTTGAAAAATGTTGCGTTTACTTCACACAAGTAAAGCGCCATGATTTTCCCCCTATTGCCATGGGAACTGTTGGCGTTTGTCGGTGCGGTGTTACCCTTCACAGGTTTGGAACAACATGAGGATGAGTAATTAATGCCAGAACTATCCTTCTAAAGTAAACAAAACTTTTGTCATACCTTGTATACGTTTAAATAATACATAAATTTCCAGTTCAAATGTACATTCTATGTACGGGATGTGCTAATATTTCCAGTGACGTGGAACGGGGTCATCTGAATAATGTGTTTCATGTCTTTATTGCATACTTATCATACTTAATTATGACTTTATGGCAGAGGTGCATGGTCAATAAAAGAGAATCTTTATCCAACCTGCTCGTTTCTGCTGACGGCAGGCGGAAAGGAGACGTAGAATCCAGCCCGAACCCCTTCCATGGCAACCGATGGCTTCCCGGCAAAATTATGCAATAACGCTTGTGTAATCCCTGAAGACATAAAAGCAGAATTACGCAAGAAATTCAGAAAGGTCGCAGAGACACGCAGTGATTTGCTGGCTGGTAACTCTTACCTAGTTCTTTCATTGTGGCTATGGTAACTTTGGCTGCTGAGCGGGAATGTACATTCCTTCAAGACAAGAGCAGAAACAGCTAAATAAACTGTCAGCTCTTGATGGACAATATATGTTGCTATGTAAAATAATGAAGCAAATCATTTCTGGGCTGCTTGTATGATTTGCTTGTGTCATGTTGCCACTCACACTGGCAAATCCAGTTCTTTAGCTATTTCAAGTTGTTTTATAAAGACTTTTATCTGTTCATCACGCTCTTGATTAGTATTTGCAAACCAGGGGGTGAAGTCAAGGCCGATCTGTGGAGAGAAAAAAATATTAGGCAGCACAAAGTAGTTGAACTACACTGTTAAAAAATTACTGTACATTTTACAGTATAATACTGGCAGCGGGGTTGCCAGCCAGTTACTGTAAAATTTACAGTAGTGTTACTGTAATTTAATTTACAGAATGTCCCTGTATTCTCTGTAAATAACTGTATTTTTTAAATTACGAAGGGTCAATTCACAGCTATATTCTGTAAATTTGAGTCAAACCAACACGTGACCCCAGAATGCATTGCAGTTTACAGCAATATGCTGTATTATTAAAAAACAGCCAGCGGCTGTAAAATAATGCTGTCATTTTTACAGTAATTCATTACAGTGTAGTACAATATTGAGACTTCGAAATCGACTTTAGGAATGTGAGGCCAGTTTTTATTATCTCTAGACCAGTGGTTCTCAATCTTTTCAAACAATATTTGAAGGCGACTATGACTTTTCCAGTTTTTCAACAGTTAGTGGATAAGGATCAAGGATAATGCTTTTTTTTTTACTCCCAGTTTCTACTGATAAAGTATGTTAGAGCTTTCCACAACTAGATGGTTTGATGCTTCAAAAGGTTCACAAAAAGAACATAAAACTAATTTTCTGACATGATCACTTTATTTGATAAATTTTACGCTTTTATTCACATGTAAACATTCATCAACTCACATATCAAAGCCTAAATTAAATCTGTTGATCATAAAAAGCGATTGTGTCTCTTCGGAAAATTTGGACTAAACTGCTCATATGGATTAGTTTCATCTCTTTATGAACTTTTTGAGGTATCAAAGTGTTAGTCGCGTCGCTGTCTATGGAGGGACAGAAATCTCACAGATTTCATCCCAAAGATCTTCATTTGCATTCCAAAGATGAATGAAAGTTAGGAACGACATGAGGGCGAGTGACAGATTTTTCATTTTTGGGAGAACTATCCCTTTAAAACCTATGTTACAAGACTATAATGTCCATTAAAAATACGTTTGGTTTGGTAAGTGTTGGGTCAAATCATTCAAAATAATATTCAAATAATATTATAGAAATCCCCAATAATGTCTATTTCATACTTTACCTCTCCAACCGCTACAATATTATCTCTGTGCTTCTGGAACAAAGGAAGGACTGGCTCCAGATCCTGTCAAAACAAAACTGATCTTTTTGCACCAAAAAGGTCATGAAGCAGAGTAAGCCGATCATTTTTTGTGATTTCGTGTAATATTCACCTGAACCTTGACGCTGTGCAAGTCTTTCCCTGACCCTTGAAGGGGATGAATGCCAAAACAAGGGAACACAAAACCGGGATAGCTATATGAAAAGCATTAAATATTAGTAAAGCTGCATGTGTCCGGTGCTGTGTAAGCATACGTGGTGCAACTGGAACTTCTGAAGGCGACATGGTGCTTTTAAGATTCAGGAAAGTCCAAACTGAGAAAGTTCTCAACCCAAGCTTATGTTTATACATGGGAGGTCATGTTCAACTTACATTTTCGACAACTGAATAACTTTCTCAAACTCACTGGCTCCCTCTGTAACTGCCACAAGAGCTTTCACTCCAGCCTGAGAAGAGGTCATTGAGTCTTGTTTATCACCTTTTATTGATTTATTTGACAAAAACTTACCTTTTTAGCTCTCAGAAGTACATCATCTATGTCCTGGAGGGGGAACATAAAATAACTTATGTAACTGTATCACTGTGCACTTGATTTCTGCTTCATGTGGCGACAAATCATTTGTCTGTATATAGTTTACATAAAGACAGTGATACTCACAACATATCACATTCAACCGTTTACATAAAACACTGTAAGGAAACATTTCTTTGTTTTGATTATTGTAATTTGACTCGGGCCAAAAAGTGGCCTAGTTTACTATCAGGGTTGGGGAGTAACGAAATACAAGTAACTTAGTTATGTATTTAAAATACAAAATTTGAGTAATCTGTATTTCATTACAGGTACATTTTAAATGGGTGGTAATCAGATTACAGTTACATCTGAAAAGTGTTTTAGATTACCAAAGTGATTACTTTGAATTTTAATGTCATTTAAACATTAACGTAAATGTTAATGTAACCATTACTGGATGATCCATGGCTGTTTTCACAATTGTTCGAGTCCCTTGTAACTGTAAAAAAGGTCATTGCGACTTTTTATCTCACAATTCGACTTTTTTCCTGGCAATTAGGAGTTTTCATCGCACAATTCTGACTTAAACTCACAATTGCATTTAATAAAATCAGAATTGGGAGATATAAACTCATAATTGCAAGTTATAAAGTCAGAATTGCGTGATAAAATACTGACTTTTTTCTTGCAATTATACTTTTCTTATACATTTATCTCATAATTCTGACTTTATATTGTGAGTTTATATCTCATAATTCTGACTTTTCTCAATATTGTGAGTTTATTTCTCATAATTCTGACTTTTCTCAATATTGCGAGTTTATATCTCATAATTCTGACTTTTCTCAATATTGTGAGTTTATTTCTCATAATTCTGACTTTTCTCAATATTGTGAGTTTATTTCTCATAATTCTGACTTTTCTCAATATTGTGAGTTTATTTCTCATAATTCTGACTTTTCTCAATATTGTGAGTTTATTTCTCATAATTCTGACTTTTCTCAATATTGCGAGTTTATATCTCATAATTCTGACTTTTCTCAATATTGTGAGTTTATTTCTCATAATTCTGACTTTTCTCAATATTGTGAGTTTATTTCTCATAATTCTGACTTTTCTCAATATTGTGAGTTTATTTCTCATAATTCTGACTTTTCTCAATATTGTGAGTTTATTTCTCATAATTCTGACTTTTCTCAATATTGTGAGTTTATATCTCATAATTCTGACTTTTCTCAATATTGTGAGTTTATTTCTCATAATTCTGACTTTTCTCAATATTGTGAGTTTATTTCTCATAATTCTGACTTTTCTCAATATTGTGAGTTTATTTCTCATAATTCTGACTTTTCTCAATATTGTGAGTTTATATCTCATAATTCTGACTTTTCTCAATATTGTGAGTTTATTTCTCATAATTCTGACTTTTCTCAATATTGTGAGTTTATTTCTCATAATTCTGACTTTTCTCAATATTGTGAGTTTATTTCTCATAATTCTGACTTTTCTCAATATTGTGAGTTTATATCTCATAATTCTGACTTTTCTCAATATTGTGAGTTTATTTCTCATAATTCTGACTTTTCTCAATATTGTGAGTTTATTTCTCATAATTCTGACTTTTCTCAATATTGTGAGTTTTATTTCTCATAATTCTGACTTTTCTCAATATTGCGAGTTTATATCTCATAATTCTGACTTTTCTCAATATTGTGAGTTTATTTCTCATAATTCTGACTTTTCTCAATATTGCGAGTTTATATCTCATAATTCTGACTTTTCTCAATATTGTGAGTTTATTTCTCATAATTCTGACTTTTCTCAATATTGTGAGTTTATATCTCATAATTCTGACTTTATATTGTGAGTTTATATCTCATAATTCTGACTTTTCTCAATATTGTGAGTTTATATCTCATAATTCTGACTTTATATTGTGAGTTTATATCTCATAATTCTGACTTTTCTCAATATTGCGAGTTTATATCTCATAATTCTGACTTTTCTCAATATTGTGAGTTTATTTCTCATAATTCTGATTTTTCTCAATATTGTGAGTTTATATCTCATAATTCTGACTTTTCTCAATATTGTGAGTTTATATCTCATAATTCTGACTTTATATTGTGAGTTTATATCTCATAATTCTGACTTTTCTCAATATTGCGAGTTTATATCTCATAATTCTGACTTTATAACAATTGCAACATACATCATGAAATTCTGAGAAAAAAGTCAGAATTGTGAGATAAAAACTCACAATTACCTTATTTGTGTGTGCTACATAATTATTAGTATTTAGATTAAGTTACAAAACTTGAGTAACGTAACGAAATACGTTACTAATTACTTTTTAAAGCATGTATTTTGTAATCTGCAGTGAAATACATTTTAAACTAACCTACCCAACCCTGCTGACTATAAGTATATTGTACCATGATTAGCTCTGAACTGCCTGCTGAAACACATCTAAACCAGTTGAGCCTATGGCAAGCCGTTGTGACTTTTATTCATTCTCAGGATGTGAACTTTCACTAGTTAAAATGTTCATTCTTGATATCAGGAATTAGATTTCCACTAGTAACAATGGCAATTTTTGATATCAACAATTTAATTTCCGCTAGTAAAAACTATCATTCTTGATATCAACAATTGTATTTTTACTAGTGAAATCTCGCCATAGGCTGCCATTCAAATTCAATAGTTGATATCAAGAATTCATTTCTTACTAGTTGAAATTCCAGTTTCACATATCAGCAATACAATTCTTACTAGAAACAATGCAAATATCTGATATCAAGAATTACATTGTTACTAGTGCAAATGTCTATTCTTGATATCAACAATCGAATTGCTACTAGTAAAAATATTCATTTCTGATATCTGAAATGAATTCCTGATATCAAGATCATTTCTGATATCTAAAACGGCTTTCTTACTAGTAACAATCACAATCATGATATCGGAAATGAACATTTTTACTAGTAGCAATTCAATTGTTGATATCAAGAATAGACATTTGCACTAGTAACAATGTAATTCTTGATATCACAAATTTGCATTTTTACTAGTAAGAATTGAATTCTTGATATCAACAATTGAATTTGAATGGCAGCCTATGGTGAGATTTCACTAGTAAAAATACAATTGTTGATATCAAGAAAGATAGTTTTTACTAGTGGAAATTGAATTGTTGATATCACAAGTTCATATCCTGAAAATGAATAAAAGTCAAAACGGCTTGCCATATGAGACCAACAAACCTGCTTAGGCTGGTTTAAATGCAACTTTTATTTCAGTAGGGCTGTAACTCACATTTATAAAGATGTGACAGATAAGACAACACAGACCTGCTCTGGTGGTTATTACTTCAGATAAGTCTTTCGCAATGAACGCATGAGTTTTCTTACCTGTGTAAACTCACTTGCTGACAGGTGACAGTGACAGTCAATGAACTCTCTAGCCATTTTAGTGTATATAAAATAATTTCTCTTAAAAAAAAAATAATAATAAAAAAAAAAAAAATAACCTTGTTTTTAAACCGCTCGTTGTTTCAGTTTTCTCTAACAAAATTCCCATCTGTCCGTTTGGAGTCTGCGCGGAGGGCGGAACGTTTCTTTCGGTTAACCGTTTCTCAGTAACACATTCTGCTTCCGTTTCCAGGGTTTATTTTGAAAAATAAGCGGCAGTAATGGAGGATGATCGTGCGAGCGGGGCGGATTTTAGAGTAAATGTTAAGTCGAAAAAAATGGTTCGTGATCAGCTTGAAAAGTATAAAGACTTATTTAAAAACCTTCTCGATGGCCAGTCCCATATTTCTCAGGAAGATAAGGACAAACTGTTGCAAGAAATGGTCGTGGTAAGTGTAGTTACATATATTATTCAACTCCTTATCAAGTTTACCACGGTTTTACTATAGTAACAACACCTGTTTTCCCTGTAGTATTTTTGTGGAAACCAATTAGGGGAGTTTTATTATTTATAATAAAAATAATACTTAAAATATAGACTTTTATTAGTTTCTAGACTCAAAAGTGTGTGTTTTTCACCCTCTTTGTATTTCTTATATTCACTTTATTTGTCTCTTTTTAGAATTTTGAGTTCACAGTTCAAGAAAATATAGTTATTGGTGGCTTGTCATGGGACGAGGCGTCAGAGGAATACTGTGAAGGTAAGTTCCTGTCACGGTTTTGATGGTGTTAATGAAAAACAGTCAGAAATAAATCCTTATTTTTCCAAAATATTAATATTAATGGTATTCTCTCCTTATTTGATCATTATATTTATTATGACTTTCCACAATTTCCCGGTTCCTCCAAAAGAGTTTAACACAGTAGTTAATGCGATCTCACCTGGGTTAATTCATGAGTTACAATACAGTCTACTTTGCTCTTGGATGCAATTGATCCTTTGGACAAGAAATGTGCCAATAGACATTAACGCCAGATTTTTCAATTCAAGAAGAAAATTTCTCCTGCCTCAAGTGGAGGAGTTCAAGTATCTTGGGGATTTGTTCACGAGTGAGGGAAGGAAGGAGCGTGAGGTTGACGGACGGATCGGTGCAGCTTCTGCAGTGATGCGGTCGATGTACCGGTCTGTCTCTCGATTTACCGGTCAATCTACGTTCCTACTCTCACCTATGGCCATGAGCTTTGGATCATGACCG
Source organism: Opsariichthys bidens (assembly GCA_037194245.1). Lineage (NCBI taxonomy): Eukaryota > Metazoa > Chordata > Actinopteri > Cypriniformes > Xenocyprididae > Opsariichthys > Opsariichthys bidens. Next base: position 4,685,500 of record CM074282.1, read on the forward strand.
AAAGAATGAGATCCCGGATACAGGCGGCCGAAATGAGTTTTCTCCGCAGGGTGGCAGGGCGCTCCCTTAGAGGTGAGGAGCTCGGTCACTCGGGAGGAGCTCAAAGTAGATCCGTTGCTCCTTCACATCGAGAGGAGTCAGCTGAGGTGGCTCGGGCATCTGTCTCGGATGCCTCCTGGACGCCTCCCAAGGGAGGTGTTCCAGGCATGTCCCACCGGGGAAGACCTAGGACACGCTGGAGAGACTATGTCTCTCGGCTGGCCTGGGAACACCTCGGCGTCCCCCCGGAAGAGCTGGAGGAAGTCTGGGGAGAGGGAAGTCTGGGAATCTCTGCTCAGACTGCTGCCCCCGCGACCCGGCCCCGGATAAGCGGTAGAAAATGAATGAATGAATGAATTTCTCCAAGAGGTCAATTCTTTTGGATATCTTTGGTAGAAGATATAGATTTGGAAAGGGTAAAATAGAAGAAATACATTTCAAAAGTTTACATAAAGTACATCCTGTCAATTCTCATATTTGTATATATCTGGATATTGACAGGTCATGTTCCTTTTGTAAACTATCAGAGGAGACATTTGCACATCTGTTTCATGATTGCCCTACATCCAAACAATTTTGGTCCGATCTTGGCTGCTATATTTTCAATTCTACCAAAGTTATGTTCATTCAGCCTAAAAGACATTATATTCTAATATATTGATGATAAAAATAGACCTCTTGAGTACATCTTATATGGTAAATTCTTTATTCATAAACAAAAGTTTTCAAATAATATTCCATCTTATCCCCATTTCAAAACTGAATTAATATTATATAATGTCAAATCTCTGCATTATATAAATAACAAAAAATCCTTCAAGTTTAAGTAATGTTTAAAGAAAATACATTGGTTTAAAATCTTTCCCTACATGTTAATGTCTATCTTTTTGTACCAATAATGTAGTGTATGCATCCTTGTTTATTTTATGTATTTGTTTGTAATCCTTTGACAATGTTCTTATGTTGTTGTGCATTAATAAAAAAAACTGTCACGGTTCAGAGAACATATTTTGCAAAGCAAATGGAGGATACAAGATAATGAATCGTTGTTTTATTATTATATTTGTTTTGTTATTGTTGTTTAGATAATGAGACCTCGGCAAATGATATTCTGGATGAGAAGATAGTAGAGACCGCCTGCAAACGCAGTTCTTACCCAAAACAAATACGCAACCAGGTTGTGCGATCGTTAAAAGCAGAGAGGAAACTTCTGGTGAGACGAGCTGTTTTTTCATTTGTAGCTCCATTACACGAATAATTACCAATATGACTTATCATTATAATTCTGTGTGCTAAAAGAAGTCACCATGGCTGCATTTATTTGTTCCAAAATATAGAAACATTGTGAAATATTATTGCAATTTAAAATAACTGGTTTCTATTTGAATGTAATTTATTCCTGTGACACAAAGCTGAATTTTCAGCATCATTACTCCAGTCTTCAGTGTCACATGATCCTTCAGAAATCATTCTGATAAAATGATTTGCTGCTCAAGAAACATTTTTCTGATCATCAGTGTTGAAAACAGGTGTGTGCATTTTTTTTTTTTTTGATGAATATAAAGTTAAAAAGAACATTTATCTGAAATGGAAACCTTTCGTAACATTATAAATGTCTTTACTGTCTTCTTTACTGGGTCCTTGCTGAATAATAGTGACCAAAAAACCAAAAAACTTTTGAATGGTAGTGTTGTATAATGTTGCAGCTTTCTATTACAGCTTGTTCTTTTGAAATTTATATTCATCAAAACATCCTGAAAAAATACAATAAATTCCATTTTAAAATGTATTCAAATAGAAAACAGTTCATTTAAATTGTAATAATATTTCCCAATATTACTGTTTTTACTGTATTTTGGATCAAATGAATGCAGCCTTGGTGAGCATAAGAGACTTCTTTTAAAAACATGTTTTAAAACTTTTGAACAGTAGTGAATATATAAAGAAACACTTGTCTAAGGAAAACAGAATAAAATAATCAATTATTGAAATATTAGAAAATTAATATTAGTCTAAATATATATATAAAGTGTATATATATATGTGTATATATATGTGTGTGTGTGTGTATATATATATATATATATATATATATATATATATGTGTGTGTATATGTATATATATGTGTGTGTATATATATATATATATATATATATATATATATATATATATGTATATATATATATATATATATATATATATATATATATATATATATGTGTGTGTATGTATATGTTTTTGTTGTTGTTTTAATTTATTTATTATTGGGACTATTTAGATGTTCCACCTCTGACCACTAGATGTCCTAATTCATTTAAAAATAAGCTATTGTGTTTGCTGTAACTCAAATGAAACGCTGGGATAAAAAGTGCAATGCACTCATAGTTTATCACACTATTGAACAGCTCTCATCTTTTTTTTTCCTCATGCATTATTTTAGGGTATGTATGAACAGGCAGTGAAGCCACAAGACATAAAGCCGGACCCAGTTCAAGGTGTTTCCCCCATCCATTTTTTATGTATTGTTTTTTTTTTCTAAGCAAAATGACATTGTGCCACAAACAGTGCTTTATGCAATATTAATAAGAACTTGTTAAACATTTGTTTTCACAGACGCTATTATCAAAAACGTATCAACTGCCGCACCTACGATGTTCAAACAAGCCAGTACAGTTATGAAGGTACAAATACCAGTGCTTCTGAATTGCATGTTACTATATGCTTGTCTAATTCATGTCAAAAATCTATACCAATGAGCTGAAAGTTTAATATAGACAAAAATGCATTTGTATTAACAAGCGCCGTTTTCCTTCATTCTGTTCAGTCTCTGAAAAGTCTGAAGCAGGCAGCTGAGGGCTTGCGTCAAGTTCTTGACATGCAGCTTCAGTGGAGACGGTGGAAGTCTACAGAGAAGTGTTTGGCAGCTCAGTAGGTGATGTTTGTGCAGACCTTCACCACCGACTTCCTTCCAGCATCAAAAGAGCTGCTTCTGATTCAGAATACAGTGCAGACTATGTTCCTGCTCGAAAAATCACCCAAAAGACGGATGCAAATGCAACTTGATGTGCTTGAACATTTGTGTGGAGTATGGGAGTGTATTGACACCTGCTACTAAAAACGTATTTTGTATGCTGATTCTTACCCATCTAATGCAAATACATATTCTGGTCAGAAATACGTTCACCGCCTGCTTGTTCCATTAAATTCAATAAATAACGTTTTTAGAGAACTATTGTGCCGATGTGGTTCAGGTTCACACCACGAGGTGTGTTTGGTCTACCAGTGTTGGTTTCAAAATTAACTGGCACTTTTTTTTATTAAACAAACTGATGAAGTCCTTCATGAGCAAAGAGCAAAATCTGACACTTTTGTTTTTTTAGCATATCAATAAATCTTTCTGTCTCCTATTTTCTTCAAAATGGTGGAGGAAGACTATATATTTTTAATTAAGAAGAGTTTTGGTCATTAAACTGACAAAATGGTTAAGTATCGAAAAGAATTTTGGGATTGAATTATTTTTCTAATAAACCCATTAACATTGAGCGCAAGGTTTGTGATCGCTGATGAACTGGAAAATTGTCAGTCATTATAATATGTGATTGCCTCATCATTAATTAAATAATAAAATAAAAGCATCTTCTCAGAATGGTAGTTTCGGGGAATGACCCAAAAGCGAAAACATTCACACTGACAGAAGTGACTGGCGTCCTCTAGAGCACCACGTGACTTCAAAGAACATCCGCCGATGGCATTTGCAAGAAATCCCAAATGTCATCGCAGCTCGTTGACTGACAGTTTAAAAATGTCTAAATTTGCGCTAATTAACACAGCTTCATAATTTGCTTTAATTTTCAATCTGGTTTCGTGGTCGTAAATCCTCGTGCTCTCCTGCCATGTCACTTTTCAATGCGACGAGTAACTTTACTCGAAGTGATGCTCCAGCTTTACGGTTGTTTCGAAAGAGTGAGGTATGTTGCTTCTTTTCTTTAAACAATTACAACAATGTTATTAATGGAACTAAGTTTAAAAAAAAAAAAAAAAAAGTAGCCTGCATAATTTACAAATAACAATTGCATCTAGCATGCATTCTCATCTTTTGGATCTGTGCCACTCAAAATGATTTTCCAATAATAATCCCGCACAGCAATGCAAAAAGTACAAGAAACGACACAGCATAACTTGTGATTGTGATTCAGAGCTCTGATGATGATGAGAAAAGGTTGAAAAGAAGAGAAAAGAACCGAGTTGCTGCCCAGAGGAGCCGCAAGAGACAAACCCAGAGAGCTGATGAGTTGCATGAGGTTTGCAACCTGCATATTATGTCTGGAATGTGAAAAATGTTGATTTCAGCATTTGTTCCTGGCAGTAAACTGCACGTGTGAAGTCTAAGTGCCCCATTTATGTAGACAATTGTGGGCAGACATTGGAAAATACACCAAATGCCCAATGATGCTTGATGTGGGTTTTTGACATTTACTGAATTTTTTTTTGTGTGACCAGGCGTACGAGTGTCTGGAACAGGAGAACAGCATGCTGAGGAAGGAAGTCCAGCTTCTGATAGAGGAACAGCAACGCTTAACAGATGCCCTCAAAGCCCACGAGCCCCTGTGCCCTGTCTTGAACTGTGCTATGACCTCCACACCAAGGTCCACAGGCACAGTACCACAAGACATTCACATCTGATGTCCGAATTTCCATTTAAGGATAAATTAAGCTAATTATCTTTAATACATGTGAATACTAGCAGCATGCAGTTTTTATGCTTTTTTTATAAGTATTAACCCGTGAGATTAGTATGCTGTGTTTTCCGTTAACATGCAGTTGAATGATTAGTTCATGCTCGTTTGCGTTTTTGTTCAGAATATAGTCTTTATACCGAAATAGTATTTTATACCTTTTCCCAGGGCCGTGCCTCACGTGAAAACTTCCACTTTTGGTATTTGCTGTGATAGAGTCAGTCACCACTAACTAAACCATCTGTTATACCACAATTTAAATGGACTGTCAATGAACGACATGCGAGAACGGACTTCTGCTTTATGAGAGCCTAGCTGACCAAAATACCAAAGGTTAGTTTCAAAACTCTGTTACAGCCCCTTTGTTTTGGCTGCACTATTTAAAACCACAACGACTTAATTCAAATGGCAGTGTTACTATTCTGTCTTGCTTGGTTTTTGTTTTGCTGTGGGTGTGTATGTAGTGTAAGTAAAAAGGAATTACTCTCTTTGACGCAGATGCAGATTGAAATCAAGTGTTACTTAAATTGTAATTCTATTAAAATGAGGTCACCAAATCAGAAAAGGACCAAATGTGTAGTTTTTCCTCCCCTAATTTGTGTTGAAACCATATCTGGGGGTGGTTGCGGTAAAATGGTGGTCAGATTTTTTTCTTGATTGTATCACTTCCTCAAACCCCCATGAACTTACCTTCCTAACCAGTGCAGGGTACACACTTCTATATTTCTCTTCCAGTTTTCTCTTCTCTTCTGAAAAGTCCTAGAGTTCCACATGGATCTGTTGACTTTCGTTTTAAAACGTTTAAAGCATTGCTAGAGAATGTAAAAAAAAAAAAAAATAGAAAGAGAAAGTAGAAAGTTTTAGTGTAATTATTAGTATATTTGTTCGTGACTAGGGCACATGGAATTGTTTATAATGGGTTGAGAGTAGAAAAAAAGTATTGCTTTAAAATTGATTTGAGAAATTTATTTAGCACACAAGTTTTCAATGCAGCAATTACAATGACGCACAGCCGCATAATATTGTTTCCAATGATAAAAAAGTTCATATTTTATACATGATTCATCACAAATGTGTCCTCTGGTATGTACAGTAGGGTAGAATCTGCATAAATCCAAATGGAGATGAAACGAACACCTCTCTTAACGTTCTCGTCACAGAGGTCTGTATACCTGGATTCGGATCATTTACGTCTTCCCAAAATATCAGAGCATTACAGTAACAATTGACACAGAGCAAGTTCTGTAAAAATGTCGTCTTTGGATGATTGTTTAATTTTTTTTTATTTTAGGGAAATTGTACTCAATGGGGCTGAGAACTTCCAGAAGGGTTCCTATGAGTCTTAATTTTTTACATATATTAACATAATCAGAACTAAAAAGCTAAAAATAAATAAAAAGTTCATATTTTTGATTTTATTTAATCTTAGATAGCAGGGACTTTGAATAATTTAATAATCATGATAGATAGATAGAACGATCGATAGATGAATAGACCGATAGATAGATAGATAGATAGATAGATAGATAGATAGATAGATAGATAGATAGATAGTGCTGAAAAGTATCGATAGATAGATAGATAGATAGATAGATAGATAGATAGATAGATAGATGAATAGACCGATAGATAGATAGATAGATAGATAGACAGATAGATAGATAGATAGATAGATAGATAGATAGATAGATAGATAGATAGATAGATAGATAGATAGATAGTGCTGAAAAGTATCGATAGATAGATAGATAGATAGATAGATAGATAGATAGATAGATAGATAGATAGATAGATAGATAGATAGATAGATAGATAGATGAATAGACCGATAGATAGATAGATAGATAGATAGATAGTGCTGAAAAGTATCGATAGATAGATAGATAGATAGATAGATAGATAGATAGATAGACAGACAGATAGATAGATAGATAGATAGATAGATAGATAGATAGATAGATAGATAGATAGATAGATAGATAGATAGATAGATAGATAGTGCTGAAAAGTATCGATAGATAGATAGATAGATAGATAGATAGATAGATGAATAGACCGATAGATAGATAGATAGATAGATAGATAGATAGATAGATAGATAGATAGATAGATAGATAGATAGTGCTGAAAAGTATCGATAGATAGATAGATAGATAGATAGATAGATAGATAGATAGATAGATAGATAGATAGATAGATGAATAGACCGATAGATAGATAGATAGATAGATAGATAGATAGATAGATAGATAGATAGATAGATAGATAGATAGATAGATGAATAGACCGATAGATAGATAGATAGATAGATAGATAGATAGATAGATAGATAGATAGATAGATAGATAGATGAATAGACCGATAGATAGATAGATAGATAGATAGATAGATAGATAGATAGATAGATAGATAGATAGATAGATAGATAGATAGATAGATAGATAGACAGACAGACCGGTAGATAAATAAATAGATAGACATGGATGGACAGACGGTTATTCTTTTCTAAAAAAAAAAAAAAAAAAAGTCTCTTTAGGATTTAAATTCTGGTTTTCTGTGTGTTTAAATCTAGTCAGATGTTGTATTTAAAGTATGTTCTTATAATCTAAACTGATGTCTTTTTGTGGCCTACTACAATTCCTTGATTGTTATGGCCTCTAGTGGACACATTGCTAATAAACATGCACCAAAAAATGTTTCTAAATATTTTATATAATCTATGTATTTAATCAGTTATGAATTATAAATATACTGAAAAATAGATGTAGTTTGTTAAGTTTAATCAATATATGCAACTAATGTTATGTCTTCTACATTGTAGAAGTTCAGGTTACGTCAGGGCTGTAAATGTATCTCCGTAAATGTCATTACACGAAAATAGAAGGAAGTAGAAAAGATTATCAGAAACTGTTTTGCATTGCCTTTAAAGTGGACATGATTTGAAATCTGAAGAAGCGCATGCAAATGCGCATTGTGAAATGGGAAATCAGGGGTGTGTCTTAAGCCTCTTAGTCTTCTCGTGGCAGAAAATTCTGTTATGGTAACTTTTCCTTCCTTATCTAAGTTCCTGGTAACGACTGTAGGTGGTTGCCCTCTGGCCTCGCGTCTAAAAACTCCTGGAAACCTTACAGGAACTTAAAAAAGAATGTGGACATTGAAGTTCCCATTGAACCTACACTTCCTTGAGCTCACCCCATAGTAAAAAGAAGGGACATTTCTATTGTACTGGGTAGGAAGCGGTCTAGACTGTTTGCTGAATGCATTTATTAAAGGGATAGCTCACCCAAAAATTAAACTTCTGCCATCATTTATTCACCCTCTAGATGTTCCAAGCCTGTACAAATGTCTGTCTTCTGCTGAACATAGTATGAGAAAAAAAAAATACAATGGAAGTCAATGGAGCAGAAACTGCGTTTCGACATTCTTCCAAATATCTTCTTTTGTGTTCAACAGAAGAGAGAAATTCATACAGGTTTGGAACATCTAGAGGGCGAATAAATGATGACAGAATTTTCATTTTTGGGTGAACTATCCCTTTAATCTTACATAGACCAAGGGAAAGCAAAAGGAATATAGACCGCAGTAGTCAGAGTACTTTTTTTTTTTTTTTTTTACCCTGAAGGAGTAAACATTCCTGGGATCTCACAGGTTAAAAACCTGTCAGTCCGAGTGCGTTACATCAAAACTTTAAAATCATTACAGTCGTACTGAAGGGTTATAAAACTGGGGTTTGAAATAGCATTACAACACCCTTTTTGACATCTGAAGATTCCATTGCAACAGTTTTAAATAGTTGCATCAGAATGAGAAGTTTCCGCTGATTGCATTAATTGCCAAGGGCCATGACCATGTTAGCTCACATTCTGACAGGGCAAAGTGCATCTGAATGACTGTGAAAGTCAGGTCATGGTGTTTGGGACCAGATTCACTTCCAGCTCAGTGTAAGATGTCAAAGGAGTGCAGTCACACGCATGTATGTTGCATTTAAATATATAGGTCCCATATTATGCATTGATCATTTAGTTACAAAAGTGTATTCATATCCGCTTGAGTTATAATTACAATTAGCGATTCAGAGTCATGCCAGTGCACTGATTAGGAAACAAATGTGAACAATGAGTGTGATGATAATACAGCGTTTCTTCTCGATGGGCAGTAATGTAGCCTACTGTTTTCAGAAAAGAGGTGGAAGTCATTTCTGAGAGTTTATTTTCACATGTTTGACATCAGTGATGAAGCAATGAGCAGCAGCTCGGACTTGATTGCACCATAAATATGTTGTTTTACTTTAAGGGATTTAAGGGACAAACTGGAGCGTAGCAGATAAAAAGGCCAAAAGGGATGGTTTTTATTGTGGATCGTGGAAAGGGTGGAGCACAAAGGAATGATGGTTTTTAATTTAGATGGATTCAACAGTAAGATCATTTACGGCCATTTAAGATATAATATTTAACTTATCTTTGAGTCTGACAATATCAACCTTGGAACGTTGTTTTATTTAGTGCCATATTAGAATTAAAGGCCATTTTCATTTTGTCCGGAGACAAAAAAGCCTTTTAGAATATAAAAAGGAAAAAGGTCTTCTTGCTAGAAGGTTGCATTAAAAAGCCATTGTTGTTGTATTTGCAATTGATAACCACTGACAGTTTGGCAGTGTCTCTATTTGTGTGTGTATTTTTGTCACGGCTAAAACCAGTCATGTTACGCCCTTTAAAAGGTGCTTTTAGTTCCTGTACGACCATGTTTTTTTTGTGTGTGTGTGTGTGTGTGTGTTTGTTTTTGTTTTCTAGAAAGTCATTTGCCTAGGCATTTGCTAGCAATTCTTCAAAATTCTGAATAACTCCTGCATTTTCCCCCTAAAAAGGGAGTTGCCCAAACTCAGGTACTGCCAAGAGTTCGGAGCATTCCCTGGAATTTCAGAAAACTTCAGAAGCATTCCAATGCCATCTTCATCTTTAATCGATTACAAAACATAATGCGTACGAAACCACCCGCTTCAACACATTTAATCATCAAAATCGGCAAAAAATGCTGAATCATTGCTCTCTCAATGAACTCGATTACCCTAAGGGTTACAGTCAGCGCGGCTCTCATGCAGGTTAAACATGTACAGACTTGCCCTACGGCAAATATCTCAACACAACAGCTCTTTGAACAGGTCAAGTACGCTTTAAAAAGTAATAATGTTCAGCTGTTGCTTCGTCGTATTTAATCACAGCAGACTCAAATGCAAGTGGTATCATTTTTTTATTAATAAAGTATCAAAAACAAACAACAGACAGTCAAAATGAAGTCGTATATATATTTTTTCATATAAATATGCAATTGAACGTCGCAGGCCATTATCTTCTCGATCATTGCACTAGAACACTTTGACGTGCACGGAAATGGCATGATGGATAAAACCTGTTTTAACCACAAATAGAAAGCATAGCTTTGTGAAAATTGCACATTTAATGTCAGTAGTACCACGTTTTGTGGCATGCCTGTTTGAACAAACACAAATAAAAGGAAAAAGCTACCTGACGCCTGCGTCACTTAACCTTTCAGTACACGACAGAACATAAATTTAGACTCTGCTCAAAAGCAAGAGGCAGAAGTTTGTGAAACAACGAGGGGTTTTCCTCGGTTTGCTAGACATGGAGTGGTTTTTAAAAATTTTCTTAACACCTTTCTGTAATATTAGGCAATGCAGTCACAGGGCCTGATCAGATGTCTTGTGGTATGCGTTTCTTCACTAACAACATGGTGTGACACTAAAATTGCTTGAAACACGATGCAGGAACAAAGCAAGACGATTATTAAGAGCTTTACGTTAAGCTTTTTTTTCCCCATTTAGGATAAGCCCAGCTAACAAAAATCTGAGAACGTTTTGCTAACGTTCCCTTTACGTTACGAAAACGTTATTTCTGAATTTTTTTTTTTTTTTTTTTTTTCCAAAGCTTCCTCGATTATAAAAAAAAAAACATTTGAAGCATTAAGGGAATGTTCAACGCCATCTCACCACCATTTCGTACGTATTTTACGAGGCGGCCAATTCGGACGTCCTCGTAAAATGCGTGCAAATTGTGAGAATTGTGAGATCGGGGTTGGAATGTTCCATTTTTAGAATGTTCTCTGATTGTTCTGAAACTAGTAAGTAGACCAACTAAAACATTTCAGAAAAAGAACAATGAGTTTTGAGAACATTATTAAAGCCACATAACTTTGAAGAACGTTTGCTCGTGACTTTGAGAGAACCTTGTCAGAACGCTCTGAGAACGTTAGCTGGGAGTGTAGAGGTTTGTGCATCTAGACAATAACAACACAGCTACAGTGTACATCAGAAAATAAGTATGTCCTTGCTGAAAGCACAAAAACACTCTTGTTTTTACAGTGTGCTGACAAATGCAGACCCTTCTGCTCGCAGCGTTGTAACAATAATATAGTCAGGTGGCTGAGGTGATAGACAGGCTTTCGGTGGTGAAGGGCAGGGACTTCCTTGTAAGTAGCGTCTCAAAGTCCACTCCTCGTCGACTTCCCTGTTATTTTATCTGTTTTAGTTCGAGTTTCCTGTAATATATATATATATTAGACCAAGTCCTGAGACATTAGTAGCAGCTTGAAATACTTCACGTGGCTTGTTACGTGGACGCTTAGCAAGGCAGAGGCCACAGATAAATATGTAACTAAACTAACTTCATTCATCACCCTGTATGTCTGGCAAAAATGAAAAAGATACACACAAATCACTCCGTTTTCCCCCTCACTAGAATAGTACTTGCCGTCAAACACACCGCCAGGGTTTCATTTAACCAACAAGCTGATAAATAAGTGAAATCATGTCGTTCTAGCGTCAACATGACGTCAAGCTTTGGTGCGTACAAAAAGCATATCGTACATTTACGAACACGTTTAAATAAGAGAAAAACGCATCAGACGTCCTTCAACGCTTCAGTGCTTTAACAGTCTTTTTCAGTGTACTTCAGACCGACCTTGAGTGGCACCAAGGCAGGCACCCGTGTTTAGTCCTTTATAACGTGGGCGAACCTGCCGGCGAGGACTGCGGAGCCATTAGCTTCTTGCCTGTACAGTTTGTGATTCAGAGATGCCCACAGCTGGTTGGTATCGCCGTGTGTGTTGGTCCACTCGTGGTGAGATTCAGACCGTGCAGGGTGGTCTCTTTGATTTGCTGGATGAAGAGCTTCCTCTCGTCTTCAGGGGTCTGGCCGTTCTGAGCACGGACAATACAGGTGGGCCTGTGCAGGTTGAGCATGTAAACTAGCTGCTGCTTTTGGTTCTTCAGCTCCTCGATCTGGGCTTTCAACTCGGCATTGATGGACTCCAACTTCTCTGACTCCTGAATAAAAAAAACATTTGTAGGACATAAATGAGTGCAAATTCAAAGTATTTGTTTGAATAATATAATTATTAAATATTTTAGATATGAATAATATAATTTTATGTTATTTATATATTATATATTTAAAAGTATATACATTTTTTACATGTATTTTAATATCTTCAATAATATTATATATATATAAAATTTATACATTTAATTTTTTTATTTTTTGTTTATGTAACACACATATATGTGTATATATGTATATATATATATATATATATATATATATATATATATATATGTGTATGTATGTGTGTTACATAAATAAAAAATTAAATGTATAAATTTTATATATATATATATATATATATATATATATATATATATATATATATATATATATATATATATATATATATATACACACACATATAAAATTTATACATTTAATTTTTTATTTTTTGTTTATGTAACACACACACACACACACACACACACACACACACACACACACACATATATATATATATATATTATATATATATATATATATATATGTGTGTGTGTGTGTATGTTACATAAATAAAAAATTAAATGTATAATTTTATATATATATATATATATATATATATATATATATATATATATATATATATATATATATATATATATATATATATATATATATATATATATATATATATATATATATATATAAATAAAGAGAAAATAACAAAGACTACCTTTTGTAAATGATCCGTTTTCTCCTTTTTCTTGTTTCGGCATTTTGCTGCTGCAATTTTGTTTCTTTCCCTCCTCCTCTTTTTTCGTTCACTTTCCTCTGGAGTGGCCTGAAATTATAATTTTTATCAAATACATTAAAAAAATATATATACCCAAATTATTTAATGAATATTGATTTCATGAAACAACCTAATGATTCTGAAAATTACGTGGATGAACGAGCGAATTGTGCAAGCATGGCTTTTCTACATGTGTGTTACACAATATAACCAATGACAAATACAAGAAATTTCATTCGCTTTAAACGTTATGACTGTAAATGAGTCATTCTCACCTCTCGCTTCATCGCAGGTTGTTCAGTGGGTCGTTCGCTGTTCATACACGCTCGATCAGAGGTCAAGGTGCTCATGCCGTTGGACATGCGTTTGTTTTGGATGGCGTAGCGCAGCTCCTCTTTCACTAATGGAGTGAAGTTGGTGAAGTCGTCCAGTGTGAGGGAGCCCGGCGGGGACAGGCAGGGAACCAAAGCGGTCGCACTGATCTCAAAGGGCCCCAAACCTGGATGCTGAAGCATCATTCCAAAATCTAAAACATATGAAGCACAGTTTAAGTCATGGTCATAATAAGGAAAGATCGTAGTAAACTTTTTGTTGACAGTTACAAATTCTACCCCCACCACCAAAATATTAGACTACCAACTTGACTGTAAAAAATAAATAAATAAATGTAAAATAGTTAAATGTACAAATGCTACAAATTCTGTAACAAATCCCCCCCCTCATTTAAAATATTAGACTACCAACTTAACTGTAAAAAATAGTATGCATAATAGTTAATGTACAGTAAAAACCAATTGAATGATTTACTGTAAAAAAAAATGTAATCAATACATGTGATTGCACTGTAAAATATTATAATAATGTATTCTAGAAATAAGAAGTATGAATTTTTGGAATTTTATTTAATATATACATTAACCATTTTAATATATTAATGTTTTATTTACAAGTCAAAAATATATTTAGCAAGGCCATAAATATACTTGAATGGTAAAATATTGTTATGATTTAGTGAGATGTATACAGTTTTTTTAAGTATAATTTTAATACAATATTTGGTGCTTTGGGTTTGTAAAACTTATTATTATTATTATTATTATTATTATTATTATTATATAATATAGCCAAATTTTCATTTTTCATCACAGTTAAGCCTGAAATTGTACCACATATTATCTTATTCTCAATACATTTATAATGACAAACATATTTGAATAGCTCAAAGCAGTTAGTATTTTAACACAATATGATTTAATGTAAAATAGAAAAATATATAGCAATGATTTAAACATTATTTTTAGAGGCTTCTTGGCAAGCAATATTTTATACAGTGCCGTACAGCCCACATGTATCACACTTTCAGCTTTATTGAAAAGTTATGCGACTACATTCAATCACAAACTCACGTTTAATAAAATATATGCTCGAACTTAAAAAATATGCTCAACCATCATAATCAATCACATTTTAATAAGCCACAATCCGGTGACATTGTAGCCCGTGTCGGTCGATAACGTAAACTGTTTGTATATCGATATGATAATCAGTTATTCAAATATTGAGTAACGCGCGTTTCGCAACTCCTCCAGATAACTTGACAAGATAAAAGTAAACGTTTTAAACGTAAAGTAAATGAATCGCTCGACCCCAAATAATATTTCTGGCTGAGTTGTTGATTTTTTTAGCACAGTGTGTTCTCGAACAGATACAACAAACCCCCAGAAATAACAAGTGAAACAATGTTGCCACTCACCGTGTTTTTACTAAATAGAACGCGCGTGCTGTGATGCTCTCCTCCGGCTGGAGTGTTCTCGCGCTCAGCTGGTAAAGTTACAGTTGTCGCCGGCTCGTTGCATCACCCCTTTTAATGGCTGGAGGACGTGAACTACTACAGGAGGCGGGGCGAGTGACGTCACCCTATTTATAGTATCAGGAAAGCTGTCTTTGCGATGATGCAATCAGGCAACCCTCTGCGCGCACCATAACTGGGCACGCTCGGCCCCCCGCCCTCTCCTCACAATGGAGGACTGGGAGTCTGACATGTTAACCTAATGAGCAAATAAAGACATACCCGTGTAATGACATGGGATCTCTGGTATGCTCTAATGTCATGCACTGAATAGTTATGAGAAAAAAGACTTTAGAGAGAGATTGACTGGCTGGTTGGTCGGAATGAGAGCAGAAAATCCCCGTTAAACACACTCAGTTTTGTGTGTGTGTGTGTGTGTGTGTGTGTGTGTTAGTGGAGAATTGAATGAAGATGGAGAGTGTTGATCCCAGGTCAGTGTAATCTGTCTTATTTAGTCCACAATTCTGTATTGAAATTTGGTTTTGCACGTCCACTAAAGTTGTTTAACATCTCCTCCCTTGTTTGACTATTTAACTTGTGCTCTCTGAACATAAAAAGGTGTAATAATTATCAGGCACCACTTTGATTTTTCAAAGCTTTTCAATTTTAGTGAGTTGAAGTTGAATGAGATATAATTCAAGGTTGGAAGTATTATAGTAAATGTATATAAATGTTACAAAAGTATAATGTAAATATTCCTGCGTACGGCAGTCTATTAGATTATAATAATCTACCAGTGCTGTTTTGCACTACTATCTTCATAAGTCACTTGAATTTTTTTTTTTTTTTTTTTTTTTTTTTTTTTTATTCTTTTTGTTGTTGTCAATTGTTACCTGTATACATCTAGGGTCTGAGAGTAACGGAATTTCAATTCTCTGTATGTATTTTTTGATTAAAATAGGTTATCACTGCCACAATGAAATAATGAGATGAATAAAAGCAGTGTTCGAGCTCAGCTTTTACTCGTTTGCTCTGAGTTCGGCGGAGTGGTTTCAGGGAGTGGACAGTCCGCTGTGTCTGCATTCCTCTCCTGGATGTGAAGCGCAGCTTTCTTGCTCTGGTCGGGTCATTACCCAGCACTACACACGCTCTGTGTTCTGGAAACTTCCAGTGATCCTCTTTTACCAGTCCTGGTGCAATCACCACTAAAACACTCCCTTAGTACATACAATTGTGTGTGAACATAAAATAACGTTACCAAGGAGCTGTCGAAACCTGACGCAAAGTCAAAACATGGCAATATTTATTTTTCCCAAGACTTAAAAACTTGAATTCCACTTTGACTCATAGTTTAACATTGCTGTTGACGTCCATTAATATGTGGAAATTAATATATTTGTTGATTTATGTTTTTGAAGAAAGAATTAGATTCAGATTTAGTGGTTCATTTTTCCAGTAACAATAAGGTTTCATTAGTTAAGTTACTTCTATCTTAATTTCAACATTTACTAATGCATTATTAAAATCAAAAGTTGTATTTGTTAACGTGAGTTAACGCAATATGAACTAACATTAAAAAAATATATTGTAACAAATGTATTGCTCGTTATTAGCTCGTGTTTGTTAATAAATGAGACTTTATTGTTACCGTTTTTCCTTATTTGTATTTAGGAAAAAAATTAAGTGCTATAAAGTGAATTTGTTTTTATTTATCCACTGATATATGATACACTAAATCCAAAAAGTACATACAAAATATTTAAATATTTTTAGTCTTTATTTACATAAAGTAGGTTTAAAATTGTGAAACAATAACTGTCCATATAATGTGACGTACGGTTAAACGAGACTTGATGGGAAGTGACTTCACATATCCACTATCACCTTGACGCCAGTTGGTTATAGAAAAGGGAAGTTAGTTCTGAGAAAAGGCCTTGAGTATCATTTTATTTGCAGATGCAAGTTTGATTTTATGTTGCTCAATGCAATGAAATTGATTTATCATTGTCTGTGGCCTATGTGTCCAAATGTTTCTTAATAACCGTCGATGTATGTTTGATACATATACGTCAGAGTATTACATGAAATGTGTGAATTAATCAGAAGGACAACAGGTGCTGTTGAACGCTTGTGATCTGATAAATATTAAATATTTTAAAGAGTCACTCTGGAATATTTAATGCTGAATTTATACTAATATGCGGTGTGGACCCGTCCGAATGATCTATATCCAAAACCTTACACAGAGCTTAATATAGAAGGATTCACCATCTTATCATCTCTTTATCATATCTGGAAGGGCAGAGTCACGTCATAGAGTTCAGCTTGCGCTCCATCATATAAAGTCAAACAGGTGTTTAAAGGCCTGTGGCCATTTTGTGTCTGTGACATGGATACAGCTGTTATGATGTCAGTATTGACCTGTTAGCTATTAATACACTGTGAAGTTTCAGGAGAAGTGATTTCACTTTTCCATCTGTTGTTAGTTGTTGATTGTTGTCTAGCTCTAATCATCTGATAAGTTTGAGTAAAAGAAAAGGCATTCGCACAAATTGTGAGATAAAGGTATTCATATTCATTCAGTTTCCTTATGAGGTGAAGAGCATGTCTTTCAGTTTTGTTTTTATGAAATCTCCATGTTCGTTACGGCCGGTCTGAGTCTAATCAGTGTTTTGATAAAGGAAGGGATTTGTATGGGTTTCTTTATTTGTCATGAGAATAATATTGCATGCGTTTCATTTAGCGTCATTTTCTTTTGGAATATATTTTGTACAGTGTTTATCTATCACTTTTGTTTTTACCTTATATAAACTACTTAGATCTTCATCAATTATCATCATTGTAATTACCATTAAAAATATATAATATGTCCTAATTATAACTAGTCTATACCATTTTCTGCCTTATAGACAATTTTGAAAAAAAAAAATATTTATAAATATATGAAAATTCTTTCATCATTTACTCACCCTCAAATTGTTCCAAACCTGAATGAATTTCTTTCTTAAGCTGTACACAAAACAACACATTTAGAAGAATATCGGTAAGCAAAAAGTTAATGGACCCCATTGACTTCCATAGTATTTTTCTTTCCCATTGAAGTCAATGGGGTCCATCAACTGTTTGTTCTTCAAAATGTCTTCTTTTGTGTTCTGCAGAAGAAAATAATTCCCGATGACCATTTTCAGTAACACTTTAAAATAACGCACATTAGTTAATGTATCAACTAACACGAGCAATACATTTGTTACCATACTCACCCTCAAATTTACTCACCCTCAAATTGTTCCAAACCCAAATGAATTTCTTTCTGAAGCTGAACACAAAACAACATATTTTGAAGAATATCGGTAAGCAAAAAGTTAATGGACCCCATTGACTTCCATAGTATTTTTCTTTCCCATTGAAGTCAATGGGGTCCATCCACTGTTTGTTCTTCAAAATGTTTTCTTTTGTGTTCTGCAGAAGAAAATAATTCCCGATGACCATTTTCAGTAACACTTTAAAATAATGCACATTAGTTAATGTATCAACTAACACGAGCAATACATGTGTTACTGTACTCACCCTCAAATTTACTCACCCTCAAATTGTTCCAAACCCAAATGAATTTCTTTCTGAAGCTGAACACAAAACAACATATTTTGAAGAATATCGGTAAGCAAAAAGTTAATGGACCCCATTGACTTCCATAGTATTTTTCTTTCCCATTGAAGTCAATGGGGTCCATCAACTGTTTGTTCTTCAAAATGTCTTCTTTTGTGTTCTGCAGAAGAAAATAATTCCCGATGACCATTTTCAGTAACACTTTAAAATAACGCACATTAGTTAAAGTATCAACTAACACGAGCAATACATTTGTTACCGTACTCACCCTCAAATTTACTCACCCTCAAATTTACGCACCCTCAAATTGTTCCAAACCCGAATGAATTTCTTTCTGAAGCTGAACACAAAACAACATATTTTGAAGAATATCGGTAAGCAAAAAGTTAATGGACCCCATTGACTTCCATAGTATTTTTCTTTCCCATTGAAGTCAATGGGGTCCATCCACTGTTTGTTCTTCAAAATGTCTTCTTTTGTGTTCTGCAGAAGAAAATAATTCCCGATGACCGTTTTCAGTAACACTTTAAAATAACGCACATTAGTTAAAGTATCAACTAACACGAGCAATACATTTGTTACCGTACTCACCCTCAAATTTACTCACCCTCAAATTTACGCACCCTCAAATTGTTCCAAACCCGAATGAATTTCTTTCTGAAGCTGAACACAAAACAACATATTTTGAAGAATATCGGTAAGCAAAAAGTTAATGGACCCCATTGACTTCCATAGTATTTTTCTTTCCCATTGAAGTCAATGGGGTCCATCCACTGTTTGTTCTTCAAAATGTCTTCTTTTGTGTTCTGCAGAAGAAAATAATTCCCGATGACCATTTTCAATAACACTTTAAAATAACGCACATTAGTTAAAGTATCAACTAACACGAGCAATACATTTGTTACCGTATTTATTTACTAATCTTCGTTAACGTTAATGAAAATACAGTTGTTCATCGCTAACTAATGTTAACAAGATTTTAATAATCTATTAGTAAATGTTGAAATTATAAGTGCATTATAAGTGCACCCAATTTTCATTTTGGGTGAACAATCCCAGTTCAGACAAGAATAGGCGTTTAGTTTGTTCTGTATAGTTCTATCAGGTTATTTTATACTCTTTAAACGATTTTATTCTTTATTCTTTCAGAAGAAGCACAGACGGCGCATTGTCCCTTTAACACAAGCTCACTCGAGTATCCTCTTCCCGCAGGAGAACACGTCATCCTTCCGGGAAGTTACTACAGTAATCTTCAGATTTGCCCGTTGTTTTCTAGGCTTGGAGGTGAGAAGTCAAATCACCCTTTTCCCAAAACACCACGTGTTTGAAACGAAACGCACATTGCTGGAATAATATGAGGTCGGGATCGATATTTTGATTTGCACTTTCGGTCTGACACATCGCATTCCAGTCAAACGTTAGTCAGAGAAAACGCCTGATGGTTTCTCTTTCTAGATGTTATTAAACTTAATCTACTGACTATGTAGCACACTAGGTCAATAGTGATAGCCATCAAATCACATATTATTATTATTATTATTAATATTATTCATATATTTAAATTAAAGCAATGTAAAGTACTTAATAAAGGTTCAATGTATTTGTATACAGTATTATGCTTTAGATTCATACATCACGTGACTGCAGTTTCAGACTTGAAAGCTTTGTAATAAATAATTATTTTCTAGATTATTTTGAAACGTAAAGCTGGCATTTATTTGTAATAATATCAAACTGCATCTCAAAAATGGTATTTGAGTGATTCTCAAAAATTGCGCACAGCCACACGTCTGATCATGTTTATTCCATGCAGTGTTTTGCTGTTGTTTATGTATTTACATAAATGTCAGTTTGTAATGTGAATTTGCATATTTCGGGGGCTAGGCAGTTCATGGTTCATTTTTTATTTTTTAGATGGTTTATTTACGATAAACTGTTGGCTCGCCTCACCGTGTCCGATGTAAAATTCGGGTGTTTTTGTCTTGAAGTGAAACGAGATGCGTTAAGGGCTTTCCACCTCACAGACCTCAAAGAGAATAAATCATAGACTGTAGTTCAGGTCTGACGACATAATGTTGTGCTTCTATTGTAAGAATTTTGTGTGGGCTGAGATTAATATTTTCCAGCCTTGTCAGCAGAGAGGGAACGTACACAAGCGTCTTCAAACCTCGGATATAAAGGTTCATAAAATATTCATCTCAAAATTCGGTAAAATGATAGGGTACAGAGCTGAAATATCGTCTCACCAAGAGTTTATTTGATCAAAAATACAGTGATATTTGAATACATTTTAAAATGTAACTTATTGAGCTGAATTTTCAGCATCATTACTTCCAGTCTTGTGATGATTTGCTGTTCAGTTATTAATTATTATTGATGCTCGGAGATGAAAAACTGATTTTTTCATGATTCTTTGATGAATAGAACTTCCTATAACACCGGTTACATCAGAGGAAGAATGGCGTTTACGCTAATTTTTGTCTCTCTGCTTATCCCGAGGTTTACCAATTAACGTGATTGGCTGGATCCGGGCCGTGTCCGGGTCGGATGGGGAACCATCCGTGTTCATCCCTTATGAGGGCTTTACCGACACATCTAGTGGCTCAGATCCCCAACAAACCGTCCCATACCGAAAAAGATCTTAAACTAGATGGAACTGGATTAAATATTTTGACTTTTGCGACTCCAATCGGACTCATGACCTGTAACTCTGCCGGGCAAGTGCATCACTGTTGGCCAGAGGAGAACTGGCCCCCCGACTAATCCTGGTTTCTCCCAAGGTTTTCTTTCTCCATTTTGTTGGCGTTTTGGTTCCTTCCCGCTGTTGCCTTTGGCTTGCTTGGTTGGGGACACTTGATATTCAGCAGTGTTTTTGGTATGCGACCTGACCTGAGCTTTTCTCCAGTGCTGATATACATAAATTAACTAGACTAATAACTATTGATCTTTGCAACAGAATGAATCAATAATATATGGAATAAGCTGGACAAAAATGATTTGCCAATTATTACTGTAAAGCTGCGCTATACAAGTAAAGGTGACTTTGGACAGCATTTATTTGAAATAGAAAAAATCCTATTACATTATAAATGTCATGACTGTTAATCGAATCAATTTAATGAATCCTTTTCGAATTAAGACTATCCATTTCTATCTTTTAAAAAAGATCTTACTCACCCCAAACTTTTAAACAAACATTTCACCAAACAATTTACAATTGATGATAATAATTTCTCATAATGTATTTATTTACTGCTTAACATTAAAAGGTAAATGATCTGAAATGACTCGGCAGCGACGGAGCCCAAATATGCATAACATCACTCGCTCAGTATAAATGTTGACACGGCTTTCTCTAAATAATGGTTTATATAGCTTTCCTCTTACATATGTGACATAGGCAGCTGTTGGACTCATAGTTATTTATAAAGTCCCAGTTAACTCAGTGCTACCTTCACACTGCCCTCAGGCTGGTATACACACCAGAGCACTGTGTACATGTTTACACCGGCTGCGTCCATGGCGACGGACTCCCGCCCAAAGGACTTTAGTCGCAGACGGGCGAAGTAGGGAAAGCCAGGATTCCCAACCCCGTCACGGGCCGTGACCTCATTTCTCTCTCCAGCCGGCCTCCTAGGTTTTGTTATTTCTGTCCTATGTGCAAACAGCATGTAGGGTGGGAGTAAATACCTAAAGGTCATTCCCCACTAACCATAAATGCCTTACGTAATTCATAAGGAAACCAATTTGAATCTCGCTCAGAACGTAGTACATGTAATGAAACATATTTAGCAAGGACTTCCTCTTTTCACCGCCACTCGTTTTCCTTCTCCAGTTGTTGGACTTCATTTACAACGAAACTTCTGTTTAAGGTAACGTAAACTACTTGCTACTATCTACTTCCTGCAGATGTGAAAGTAAAATGCTGCTTTAAATATTTGGCCGTTCTGTGACTAAGGAAGTTTCTATGAAATTTTTTTTGGTCTCATTCCACATCCAGTCAGCATCCGAGCATTACCTCAGGCAAACCTCATTCGTTTCCCATTCTTCAGTTCTTCAATTGTAAATTCTAAGAACTTGGTTAACTGGGACTCTTGACTTCTTACTGGCAGAATTAAACAACCCTCTAATTTGTGGTATTTTATTTCAAGCAGGGAATTGAAGCAACACAGGCCTCCTGTAAAACAAAGCAAAAAAACACTGCACTTAATCTTAAAGGGCCACGTCATATTTAAGAAGTCACGTGACTGACTGTAAAGGATCTTCGAGCGATACGAGTTGCGAGAGAGGCTTCGGCCAATCAGCTTACTGTGCTGAGATGACATCATCTGACTGCTCTGTGGTGTGACTACAGAATGCATCACTGCAGCATAGGATTAATAGTTAATGATAATCCCTCGAGATCAGCCAATCAGAGCAGAAGAAAAGGCATGTGTCCACAAACATCAATACAGCCAGGACCGGAGCCAAATCACTGTACTCGGCCTTCCCTGTGATATCTACATAATAATAAGACTGTTATGTATCTGAACCTATATATCTGAGCTTCAGCACGGGTGAAATTATATAAAGGACAAAGATTTCTTTGTGTCTAAAAATGTTTAATCTGACATTTCAAACCAAAATAATGTTCTATATTGATCATTAGCACGTGTTTGTTTTTCGAGATTATACGTCATCAACCCCAGTTTGGTCAAACATTAACTTGCACGAGCTCATGTGATGATGATTTCAGTGTTTGCAGGCTGACATCAGGATGAGTCATTGAGTAACAGGACTCTGGAAATGCAGGTAGAGGCAGATGAGTCATAATCTCAAAGACCGGCAGCAAAACAAAAACACCCTGTCCTAGCATTTCCTGATTATTATAGAAAATAGGAATGAATATGCACATTTATAATGTCTTTTACTGTTGATTTATTGGTTTTTCTAAACGATCAATTTCTGTAGCATTTTGTCTAATATGTCGTGACTGAATTGGAGGTACGCTCAGTAATTTCCCTTTATAAAGGGGAGTTTTGCATGAAAAAAATGCAAAAAAAAAAATGTTTACGCTCGCATGAACCTCCAGTCAGCGTAATTACGGTAACGATTCTGAACTGTAAAAAGCTTGGTTACACTTTATTTTAAGGTGTCTTTGTTACACTGTAATTATACGCTTAAGTACTGAGTAATATTAAGTAACTACATGTACTTACTCTAGGTTTAGGATTAGGGTTTGGGTTGGTTTAGGGTTAGTCGCATGTAATTATTCATCATTTGTAGTCATTACTGTTGTAACTACATGTAACATATGTAACAACGACACTGTAAAATAAAGTGTTACCAAAAGCTTTCACGTGCTTGTAGAACTTGTAATTACATTTTTCAGAGAGCTATGACTTGTACCATGTGACCACTGCAGATTTAAGGTGTGTTCGATATAAAGCGGCGCCGCACAGACCGATAGGTGCATCGCATCAAAGTACCTTGAGAGAGATTCGAGAGCTTTATTTACGGTAATTGACCGTTCGCAAAGACCCGAACCCTTTAGTTACTGTTGCAAGCCAAATCATGAGTTCTCACGCCACACATCATGTTCTCACGGAGTGAAAAATACATCCCGGAGCAAAGAGGACACTGATAACGTATGAAACTTATTTTAAAATATGGTAATTTTTAAAAGAAGTTTAATCAATACAGATCGCTGTAGCTCCTCGATCATCTCTTCATACTAGTTCATTTATAGCATCAAATAAACATGAATGAACATCAGAAGGAATGTTGTTTCAAAGACGTGAGGACACACAATTTTTCAAGTTCAGGTTCACCAACGTTAATCTACTAACTCCCCTGACTGCTTTGTCGGATAAAATGGCGAATTCGGGGTTATGATTGGTCAGATCGCCTGTCAATCAAACTGTTCACTTTAAGATGTAAGATAGCGGTGTACCTTCTCGTAATTAATTAGGTCCTGGCCAATTTCATATTCTTTCTCCATACATTTACCGACAAACATATGCAGATTTTCTTAACACTACTCCACAATGAAGTGCACAAGATGCACATTAGAGTTGTAAATTATGTTTGATCGAACTTGTGCTTCCACAAGGATTTATGGGAAATGTAGTTTGGCTGCAGAAGTTTGTTTTTGCTTGAAAAAGTTTCATTCTTAAATGAATAAAAAAGGATAAAATAAATAATTTCATTTCAAAATAAATGAGTAAATATATAATACATCCAACAGTGCTATAATGAGCAGAACAAAAATGTGATCATTCATTTAACAGAAACTAAATATTATTTAGACATTTATAATATTAATTTCTCACAGCATAAACTGAAAAATTACATATAGATGGCTTTTAAATGTTGTCCCTTGAACAAGGATGATCATATTTAGGGCATGTTTATTTTGATTTAATTGATTTGTTTATTGTAATTTATTTATTTAATTTCATATTATTATAAAAAGCATACTAACTTCATTGCACTGTCAATATTCATAACTACAGATTATATGGTCATTGAAAAGGTGAAGTATGTAATTCCTGAACCGAATTGCAAAAATAACTGTTTTCAAACATATTTAAAAGGAACCATAAATTGCTCGGCTCCGCAGTAATATGTGGCCGATCGCCAGCAAACAATGAAAATGTTATTAAATCTTTTAATGATTACAAGAAGAGATTTCCTTTATATTCCTGGACTTGCTGTAAACAGTTTCGGTAAAAAGGTCACGGGGCAGAACCAAAGACCCAAGTCATGTGATGAAGGGGAATTTCCTGTTTACCGCTGCACAACAAAGAGCACGCTGAGCACAGAGCGAGTCATGTGACCTGAGCTGCTACATGTGCAGTGGAAAACACCCTCATGGTTATTCAGCACATTCAAGCAGCTTATGCAACAATGAGCCTATTTTGCTCTTTAATCTATATATAGCTAACCCTCGTCAAACAATTGCTGTCACCCTTGCTGTCAGAAGCGTAACCAATGCAGTTTCAGTTGTCTTGCCCATAATCATTTGACGTCATATTTTTAGAAGCATTAAATCACTACATTTCCTTTTCTTTCTGTAGGTTTCGGCATTGCCGTTAGCCCCGAGCTGACCCACATAGCTGCCCGAATGATGCCTGTATTGGATGTTATTTACTTTCTCCAAATGCTTGTGCTCAGCACTGTTGACCGGTCCTGTCACAAGATAGCTGACCTCAGAACCTGACAGTGCATCCTATATCTGAAGCATTTTATACAGTTGACAGTCAAGGAGTAGTTGATGTTGAAATTAACAATACATTTAATATTAATGTTAGTTTACAAATTGATCGCAATAATGTATTCGTAAATGTTGAAATTAACATCGATTAAGAAATGTTGTAATTCAGGTTAGTTACCTAATGAAACCTTATTGTTAAGTGTTAAGTAAAATAAAGGTTATCTGAAATAATTTAAAATATTAAAAACTTATTTTATTTCAACTATTTGCCAAGGCAACCTGTCTTATAGTATAGTAAAAAAACTGTATAGACATATTAAAAATTATTTTAATATTAACAAAAAACTAAAAAATATTAATAAACATTTTCATAAATATATAAACAAAAACTACAGTTTCTCAAGTAGTAGTATCACAATTGGATTTCAATAATAGTAAAATAACACTGAATTGCTTATAAAATCTGAATTTCACACTGATAAGGAGTGTTTGACATGTGCCAAATAAAATGAATTTTCTCACCCTTACAAATGATTCATTTTTGATTTTTGGATACAACTGGAACCGAGCATCATCTGAGCAGCAAATCAGCATATTAGAATGATTTCTGAAGGATCGTGAGTGTAAATTCAGCTTTGCCATCACAGGAATAGATTACATTTGAAAATGTATTAAAAAAGAAAGCGCTTATTTTAAAATGTAACAATATTACTGTTTTTACTGTACTTTTTGATCAAATAAACTCAATCTTGGTGAGAGACTAAGAGACTTCTATGGATGCAATGATTATTGTGACTTTTTAACTCACAATTCTGACTTTTTTTTCACAGAATTGTGAGATATAAAGTCAC
Source organism: Opsariichthys bidens (assembly GCA_037194245.1). NCBI lineage: Eukaryota > Metazoa > Chordata > Actinopteri > Cypriniformes > Xenocyprididae > Opsariichthys > Opsariichthys bidens. The sequence goes on from CM074282.1 coordinate 4,711,847, forward strand.
AATTGCGAGTTAGAAAGTCAGAATTGTGAGATAAAAAGTCGCAGTGGCGGAAACGGCTTCCACAGACTTCTCTCAAAAAAATAGACCGACACTTTTAACATGTAGAAAGTATATGAAAACATTCTTGATTTAGAGGCCATGACATGCTTGAAGACATACGAAGATATAAGATTATGCATTGTCATGATGTGAACATTTAGTTTTTGACTGAATGTATTCATTCAATTGTTTCCAGAACATTACGTAAGAGGTGGCATATGTTCTCATCCAAAGCAGATTAGGTGGCAAGAGTTTTTTTTTTTTTAGTATACAAGGAAGTTGCATCAAAAGGGTGGTGTTTTGTGCAAGGGCAGTCGTCATATGCTTCCCACATGTTTAGGAATCTTATTCTGTCAGCTATTACCTTCCCTTTTTTATTTTTGGACTTTAACTGTTGAGAATACTTATTGTTAGGCCCCCGATGTGACCTAATTATTTAGTTGCTATGAACTGAATCGTATAAATGTGCTGCCCTCTAGAGGAACACCTGGGAGATTTACTTGAAGCACGAGGAAGAGCATGAACAAAAACAAACGTTCTTTTACTGTAATATAGCCGCATGTTGGAACAATTTCACATTTTAAAAGCCAAAACGACAAGCAGTTGTTTCAAATCAAATATCGTGTGATTTCAATGAACAGTTCCAGTATTATTACTCGCATTATTTATTAACATTCATGTGTCATTTTATATAAAAAGAACAGCATACTACATACAACCTGTAAGAATATGACAAACAAAAATGACAGTCCAACAATTTCTCTATCAATTAGTAGAACCATTGAAATTTAAAGTCAATCCAAATGAAAATACTTCTTAAATATGCATTTATTAACCAGTAGCAGTGCAAAAAATCATTGCAAAGGTGGGTTTGGGTTTCGTTCCAGCAGCTGCAACATTAGATTCAGAGATATAATATACAAAATATCTACAATTCAGTCCATACTGCAGTTACTGTATTCCAGTACGATTTTTTTTTTTTTTTGACAGTTACTTACTGAATAATGTTATGCTTCAGGGATTAAAAAAAATAAAATGTGCTACGGTTTATATATAGCTTGTAAAAACCTTGGCATGCCTGGGACAAGGTTAAGGGGGGGGGGGGGGGGGGGTGGGGTCACAACATATGACAGCTATCTGAACTCCATTACACACTCGTCTCTCAGAACAGCCGCGATCTGATTTCCCCGGGTCGATTTTAGTGTGTGTGCGAGGAGAAAAATTCTGTGCTGCTCGCATGAGAGTTTCTTTAAAGTAAGGTGATAGTCACATTTTGCTCAGTCCCGCGCTCACTTCTGAAGTTCCTGAGGGGTGCTGAACGTTTCGTACACGTTGGCAGCAAACTCTTTGACCTGGTCTATCAGCAAGAGATCCTAAAACAAGAAAGAAAACAATATACATCGATGTGCGTGGGCAGCTTTGAAGTCACATGCATGTGTCAATGCATAGGAAGGTTCTCACCTGGACAAAGTGACTAGGTATTTCACTGCATATTGAATGTATCTGTCCGTTGATGATGGGAATGATTTTGGCTAACGGGAGGCTTACATGCGATAGTCTGGAAGAAAATCGAGAAAAGCATCATCATAAATATTGTTTTTAAACCCGTGATATGCTGGCTTAAAACATATTTCTTGGGTTCTTATACATTTTTACCAATACATTTGCATGACTTTTCCAAAACATTCTGGGTTCATTTTTCCCAAAACTTTTCCAGGCCTGGAAATTGAAATCCCATTAGCCTTTTTTTCATGAACATCATTAAAACAAGTGGCACCTGCTTTGAATGGAACCTTATTTAAAAGGTAAACTATGTAACTTTTGGCCCTTTGGTGGTTACAAAACAAAACTGCATGCATTTTGCAGAAGAACATTGTTTGTCTCTGCGTGACTGTGGATGAATGTGGTTAATCCTACTGCTCATAAACAATTAACTGCTAGGCTTGAAGAGATATAACCAGTTTAGATGGAGATGATCTCAAGCTGACTAACTGAAGAATTACTGTAGCTTTACCCATTCAGAGACACAGTTCTTCCCTTAAAAAAAAAATTCCAGCACAGCGCTACAACAACCATAATGAACTTATATCTATTTATGGATATGACAAGACATGCATTTCCTGTAAAAAACAATCCCGTCAGGTCTAAAATACTTATAATAGGCTTACTATTGTGAATCAGGGTAAGACAAAAGACGTTTTTGAAGAAGGATTTATACTGTATTGACTTTATTGCTGCATTTAAAATTTTGTTATTTGAAAAAAAAAAGTTACATAGTGTACCTTTAAGCCACAGAATAATAAAAAAAGCTAACTGCAACCTTTTATATCATTTTACTTTTCCCTCTCTTAATTCTGAGTTTATATGTCACAATTCTTTTTTTCCTCAGTTCTGAGAAGTCCAAATTGTGAGATATAAAGTTGGAACCGTGAGGGGAAAAAGGCAGAATTGTGAGATAATGACCTCGCAATGACCGTTTTTATTTCTTTATTCTGTGGCGGAAGGAAAAAAACTAAATTGTGAGATGCAACTTACAAACTGTGAGGATGTAAACTCGCAATTACAAGTTTATAACTTGCAACTGAGAGATTTAAACATGCAATTTTGAAAGAAATGCCTGAATTGTTCGAATGACCGAATATTCGTTTAGTTGATTTAATTATAGAATATCAAATAGGTTGTGCGATTATCATCTTAAAAAATGCCCATGTTTACGGTGGTGACGTGTTCATGTGACCAGAGGGTGCCAAAAACGCACCTAAAAGATCTCAATCAACTCTCACACGCACACTGTAGACATGCGTGGCATATAACAGAAATTAATGTACACAAGTCCCATCATTCACAGCCTAAAATCAGAAGGTAGGCTTGCTGCAATAGTCGGTGTTTCATCATTGTATCATTTGCCCAACGCAGCACCGCCGATTAGATTTGTTTTTATAGTAATAAAAATCATTTAGTTCAGTTAGAGAACGGACACTAGATTTAAAAACTAAACGTGGCGTATTTCTCAATTCAGCGCGAGTTGAACAAGAGTCAGATTTCACTTCACTTCGCCCATTTCATAGCAGAATCCAGCTTCCACACATTTTATATTTTGTTATATAATTGCAAATACAGTCATACATTTTGAAATGACCCTTACAAAAAAGAACTGCAGTATATTGAAGTAAAACTGCAGTACCAAGTAGTTTAACTGCAGTTTAATTAAGCACAACCATAGATTTGCAGTATAATGAAGTATAGTCACAGTACAACTGCAGTAAAACTGTAGTATAAGTACAACTGCAGTAAAAAGAAGTACAACTGAAAGTTGCATGAAGTATAAAAACAGTATAACTGCAGTTTTATTTTACTAGTACTTTAGATGTATTGCAGTATAGTTGTACTCCAGTAAAACTACAGACATTTTAGGTTATACTACGGTGGCCGAGAGAGCTCAAAACGCTTCAAATAATAAAACGCATGCAAATAAAAAAAAAAAAGCACATGTGGTTTGTGCTCTTTGCAGCGCTTTTCGTAAATGTAGTGCTTTTTTGAGTTTGCATGTGTTGTGAGGATTTGCAGCACATGTGTTGTCAAACTGATGATCACTTTTTTTTATTATTTGCATGTGCTTTTTTTAATTCGCATGCGCTTTTTTTTATTTGCATGTGCTTTTTTTAATTCGCATGCGCTTTTTTTTATTTGCATGTGCTTTTTTTAATTCGCATGCGCTTTTTTTTATTTGCATGAGTTTTTTTTAATTCGCATGTGCTTTTTTTAATTCGCATGTGTTTTATTATTTGAAGCGTTTTGAGCTCTCTCGGCCACCGTATTATACTGCAATACTGCAGTTTTTTCGTGTCCAAAAAACTGCATTTTTCTATATGTAGCAAAAACTGTAGTATTACTTCTAAAAAACTGCAGTAATCTTTTGTAAGGGGAGGCTTAATTGTCCAAATGTATATAACTTCTTGAATAAAAATAAACGCATGTCCACTGACCGATCAGGTGTACTGGAGGGGATGGAGTCTCCCTGCGGGGGTCGGAAAAACTCTGCCATGTTGTCTAGGAATCTGATAAAACCTCGGCTCAAGCAAGTACAGAGTACAGTATTGAAATCTGGGCTGAAAACAAAGTTTAGACGTGATTAGAATCCAGAAATGTGCCTATGCTGAAGTAATGAAAATAAATGATGAGATTGAAAGTCCTTACTGTATTTTCAATTCTACAGGTTTATATAAGTGCCGTGATTTCCCTCACCTTTCAAGCATATCTCTGGTTTCATTCAGCAGCTTTATTGTTGCGACGTCATTTTCTGTGAGACCACAGGCCTAAATAAAATAAATATATAAAAACAGAAGAAAAAGAATAAATGCTTGAATATATTGTATATACACATTTATAAATATTAACATTCATTTTTTTATACATAACACACAAAAAAAACACTTTATATTAATGACAAAAAGAAAAAATGACAGTCCAACAAGTTATATTTTAGCTCTATAGAGAAAAAAAATGAATCACAATTTTAAACGTAAACAAAATGATTCAACGACTCACTCATAAAGACTTCACTTGGATGAATCAACGTTCTTAAAAGAATCTTTTGATTCCATGGCAAATTTGGTCACTTGTCGCCAACTACTGGTGCAACGATGTAATTGATACAATCCTCATTTGAAGCATCAAATTACTTTCATAAGGTGACTTACTCTATTTTGATATAAACTTTTATCCCAGTTCTTCTGTGCCACAAATAATGACACTGTGGCTGAAAAGACGGTTTGTGATTCTGTTTCATACCTACACATGACAACTGCTCTCTCTAGGGCTCAGAGGCAGAGCCGGATCATTGTCTTTAAGGAATAAGATGGCGAGGCTGTTTAATTGTGATCTTCTAATAAGTTCTATACCTGTGAGGCTAGCGTGTTCTCTTCATCCGGCATCATGTACCAGGAAAGACTTTTATGTTTAGAGGAAGCACAGCCCTCCTCCACTAACTGTCTGATTTGAGTTAACACTTGCTCCAACTCTTGTAGAGACAAACTTTGCTTCAAAGACACCCTGAGGAGACATGGACTGGTTAGCTGAGGAAGACTGACACAGCTCAATTGTATGGGATGACTAGATTCAAACTCGTTCGATCAGCGTACGTTCCAAGAACTTCCTGGACAGCCTTCTTCACCACAGTTATCAGTTCAATGAGCCCTGAAAGGACAGAAAAGTGTAAACTATGGAGCATATGGCCTGTATGAACAGAGGATTAAACTATAATATGTCCTCACCTTCTCCAAGAAGGTGTTGGATACTTGACAGATATTGTTGTTGAACATCAGGAGGGGCGAAGGGGGTCTAAATTAGCAGTGTAAGAGAAACGCTGTAACAGTTACATTCTAGAACACAGTAAAATGACGTTGCTTTGTCTTTCGGACGCCAAGCGCTGACGTACCGTTCCATTCTTTGTCACAGAGTTGTCCAGGTACAGGTAGCCACCAATTATGTTGAGCTGAACTCTGAGTAACACCACCAGCATGCAAGTGCTGTAAACCGCCACAACGCTGCGGGTAAAACCTGGAGGGCGGAGATCATTGTTTTAGAACAAGGAATGGATTAGTTTGATTAGTCAACTGAGATTTCTCTTCATAACCCATTTTACGTCCATAAAGTGATGTATTGTGAAACGGGACATTCAACTAAAAATTGTAGGGCGGAAATCTATTTGATCGTGAGAAGTGGGTGTTCCAAACGAGAACCGAGTTGGAATTATGCCATAACTCTTTGGTCACTACTCAATATTTCCCAATAACCCACATGACATCAAAAGTGATTACATTTTACAGGTTTTTTTTTTTTTTTTTTACTACTGTTCAAAAGTTTGGGGTTGGTAAGATTTCTTAATGTTTTGGAAAAAACACTTCATTTGTTTTGATAAAAATACAGTTCAGATATATTGTGAAATTTCAAAAAAACTGTTTTCTATTTTATTCTAATTTATTAGTGATAAGCAAAGCTGAATTTTACTCCAGTGTCACATGATCCTTCAGAAATCATTTTAATATGCTGATTTGCTGCTCGAGAAACATTTATTCTTATTATCATCGACATATTTTTGTGCTAATGGTGCATTTTTTTCAGGATTCTTTGATGAATGGAAAGTTCAAACAGCATTTATTTGAAACAAAATGTAAATGTCTTTACTTTGATCAATTTGACGCATCCTCCTTGCTGAATAAAAGTATGAATTTCTTTCAAATGTATATTTTGCTGACCCCATACCTTTGAACAATTGCCATAACTCAACAAAAAGAAACAATGTGACAAACCATAATAAAGGACTCAAATCCATAGTTCACAATAAGATTAAGGCGTGCATTAATAAAGTAAATAGGGTCAATTTTGATTTCATACAGAAAACATTTGGAATACTATAAAAAAAAAAAAAAAAAAAACTCACTAATAATCTTTAGATCCTCCCAGATTTCAAGTTTATTGGCTGGCCTGTGTGGGAAGAGAGAATCGCTTACGTCAGTATATTATTTCATAATGTAGATAATCATCTAATATTTACATGAATAATGACTCACTTGGTCTTCAGCAAAGCGGTGAGGCTCTCCGAGTTCAGATGATGTGTGATTGCCTCTCGGAGAGTGGGGAGCATGGATAACACTGCAAATAAAAGACACAATCACACCAGGCAGAAGAAACATCACTTTCATGAACTGAAAATGCAATGTTTTTTTTTTTTTACCTGTCATGTTACATGTCCTCTGGTTGCTTTCGAAATGAAACTGTCTCCGAGCTTGAGCGATATATTCAGCTGCCTCTCTCTCCTGCATCTCCTGAATTTTTCTCTGTGCATATTTACCAAGTAGATAGACACCTGGGGGGTATTCCAGAAAGCAAGGTTAACTTACCATCACACATAACCTGAACTCTCGGCTGATTAACCCAAACCTTGCATACTCAAGGTATGTTGGGTAGGGTAGGGTAGTCGTGGCCTAGTGGTGAGGGAGTCGGGCTTGTAACCTGAAGGTTGCTGGTTCGATTCCCACTCCGGCAGGAATTGAAGGTGGGGATTGTGAATGAACAGCACTCTCTCCACCTTCAATACCATGACTGAAGTGCCCTTGAGCAAGACACCTAACCCCTAATTGCTCCCCTTGTAAGTCGCTTTGGATAAAAGCATCTGCTAAATGATGAAAAATGAAAAAAAAAATGAAAATGAATGTTGGTTCCAAAAACGCATCATGGAGTAAGTTCCCGTTTAACACACAAGACATTCTCAACCGAGCGACGAATCGACGATTCACCATGGAAACAGACGCTAAGAAAAAGAGCTCCGTTCTACTTCTTTTGTTCAATGGCCATTTGCATAACCTATTAGTGCAGGTCGCCACCTATGTGGTGGTTGCGTAATCATTTTTTCAATCTTTTTATAAAATAAGAAATCTTTATTCAATGAGAATAAGAATTTTATTGTTTGTTTGATGCTAAATATTTAATAAAATAGGACATATGTATTTTATTATCGAAATTATAGTATAGAAAACGTTATAAAAAGGACAAAAGCACATCTTGTTTTGTATTTTAAATAAATACATGTATTAGAATTGAATAAACATTTAAACATTATAATATATATACAGTATATATAACTATATTTATAAACAAAACCAAATTACATTAATTAAATAACACATCTGAATACCTCTTAAGAAAACCAACCCTGGAGCAGGTTATGTTCATAGAGTAAGTTGCTATGGTTACTTACATATCCTGAAAGTTACCTCCGTTTTTGGAACCGAAAATTGAGGTTATCTGCCTACTTACTCTTAAACATACCCTGGGTATGTCACATAACCTGCTTTCTGGAATACCCCCCTGGGAATGAAGTTTGAGGACACATAATAATATAATACACATGTTAAGAAAGTGATATGCAAGATCTAACAGGGTAAAGTCCATATCTATAACTGAGCCAATAGAAAATCTAGGTGACAGTTGAGCTGAGATTAATGAACTGAATGTGGATTGAAACACTGTAATAACAGGCTAAACTACATACAAGACATTATAGCAACACATATTTTTAATAATCGACTAAAAACACGAAATATTTACAACAGCTAACAAGTATGCAGGTGGTTTAGCTGCCCACGTTACCTCCAACAAAAACCCCAGTGAAGATGAATTTCCTCTTATGGCGTTTGATGAAATTCCATGTAGAAGTCAACATTTTAAAAACAGACAAAAGAAAGGACACACACACACACGAAAAACTAGATGCAAGAGCGTATTTTGACGTTGCTAGCACAATGCTACATGGCAACAACTTGTCACGTTAGCAGGAGCCGCGAACAGTCGAACTACGGATAACAGATCGAGTCGATCGATCGATTATGCGGTCGATTCATCGTCCTGGAAGGTCCATCCGGTATTGCGTTCCCCCGCCAGCGCGTGCGCGTGTAAACAAAACGCTAGTTTCCTCAGTTTTGGTTATACTTTTGTTGAGGATAATGATAGAGGTGCGAGCAGACGGTATTGATTTTCTGCAGCCATCAGATAGTGAGATTCAAACATGGATGTCAAACGCGTTTGACATGGTAAAGACTCTTTACTTTTTACTTTTACCAGCATTTACCATGATAGCTGTGATTTCTCCTTCAATACCATAGTAACTGGAGTACTCTATTATTACTTTGAGATTAAAAAGTGTGTGGGTAATTATGTATGTGTGGTCAGGGGTGGGAGTAACGAAATTATGTAACTATTACGTTACAGTTACATTTTAAATGGGTGGTAATCAGATTACAGTTACATCTGAAAAGTGTTTTAGATTACCAAAGTGATTACTTTGAATTTTAATGTCTGCAATTGGTGATTCTCTGACTCTGACCGTCTGAAAAAGCCGAGTTAAGTTTCATCAACATTTTAATACTTTTAAGAGGATCATAAAAATGTTGTTATTTTTATTTAGTTCTGTCCTGAACAAGACAAAATGACTGAATTTATAATAAAATAACCCAACTGTCAACTTAAATGTCCTGTCATGACCTGATGATCCACGACTGTTTTCATGTTTTGTGAGTCATTTTATAATTCACTCGTCACTGCAACTTTTTCTCACAAATTCCTCACAATTGTGAGTGTGCATTTCACAATTCTGACTTCTTTTTCTCAGAATTGTGGGATTTAAACTCACAATTGCAAGTTATACAGTCAGAATTGGGAGATATAAACTTGCAATACTGACTTTTTTTCTTGCAATTGTGAATTTAGTATGTGAGTTAAATGTCATAATTCGGACTTTTCTCAATATTGCGAGTTTATATCTCATAATTCTGACTTTATAACTCGCAATTGCGACTTTATATCACGCGATTCTGAGGGAAAAGGTCAGAATTGTGAGATGATAACTTTTTTGTGTTTGTTCCACACTTATTAGTATTCCAAAGTATTCTAAAGTATTTAGATTAAGTTACTAAACTTGAGTAATGTAACGGAATACGTTACAAATGACTTTTTAAAGCATGTATTTTGTAATCTGTAGTGAAATACATTTTAAAAGTAACCCACCCAGCCCTGGCTATGTTATTTCTGATGGTCATAGTAATGGGGTATGATAATGTCTAATTGTGCTTGTTTTGAGAAAATAGTATTAAACATATGAATTACTTTTAAAGGCAATTGAGGCCCTTGCGAACGGTGAGGTTCCAGTTGGCTGTCTGATGGTCTACAACAATGAGATTATTGGAAAAGGAAGAAATGAGGTGAATGAAACAAAAAATGTAAGTGACTTTAATTATCGCTATTTAAAGAACCACAATTTATTATGATACAGATATTACTTTTATTCGCAACTTTGTATCCGCAAGTGAAAATGTATCAGTTACACGACAATTACATTTTTCGAATCTGTTTTCGAATGCGATGGATATCAATTTCTGAATTTAAAATCGTTTTGAAACTTTTTTTGAGTCAACGTGTGTATATGGTGTAACAGTATAGATATTGTTAAAAATAAAAGGCTTAATTTCCTGTAAATGATTCATGATTTTGATTTAGAGCACCACTTGCAGTGCATTATGAGCTATTTCTTCTTCTTTTTGTTATCTCAAACATCCTTATTTCCCGTTGATCCATATATTACATTTTATGTTGTGTCGAGGAGTTTTGATTAATGGTTCTTCCTAGTAAAGCTGGGAGAAACTTTGCACTAGATGAAACAACCTTACGTCTGCTTTGCTCAAGGCTACTCGGCATGCAGAAATGGTGGCGTTGGATCAAGTGCTCGGCTGGTGCCGTTTCAGAGAGAAGGACACGAAGGAGGTGTGTGAACAGACTGTACTTTATGTGACAGTGGAGCCATGTATCATGTGTGCAGCTGCTCTGCGCCTGCTTCGTATCCTTGAAGCTAAAATGTGGTTCACTATTAGTTTAATGACATTTACACACACTACTCTTTAAAAGTGTGGGGTGTTTTTGGAAAGACGCTAACCAAGGCTGCATATTTTTGATCAGAAACGCATTAAAACGGTAATATTTTAAAATGTAATTTGATGGCAAAGCTGCATTCAGTGTAACATGATCCTTCAGAAAGCATCCTGATTTGCCGTTCAAGAAACATTTTTTATTATTATCGGTTTAAAACATTTGTGCTGCTTATGTTTCTGATTCTTTAGTTCAAAAACACTGCATTTGTTTGAAATAGAGGCCGCGTGTAACATTGTGAATGTCTTTACTGTCACTTTTGATGAATTTAATCCATCTTTGGTGCATAAAACTATTGTTTTTTGTTTTTAGTAGTCTTAAAATGATCAAGGCGTCGGTAAATGGACACCTTAACATTTAAACAGACATACCTCTTGTTGTATATGGGTGTAAAAATGAGCGGTTCGGAGGCTGCGGCTCCGTCCTGGACGTCCCGTCAGATCATTTACCGCACACTGGAACAACATTTAAGGTAAAAGAGTTCCCTCCAATTCCTATCCGGTTCAATTTAAATCCCAGCTCATGCTTCAAAAGGAAGCCAGTTCCTTAAATTCAGAATTTGGCCCAAGCGTTCTGTGTGGCTAGAATATTTTTCTCGTAGGAACGTCCACGTTCCCACGATTTTAGTCCAGACCGCATTGAATATTTTTGCTGTAGCACATGCTTGTTTGCTTATTGCAGTGCATCGCAGGCTACAGAGCGGAAGAGGCCGTTGAAATGCTCAAGACGTTTTATAAACAAGAAAACCCAAATGGTAAGGGAAATCTTTTTTAATATAATGCATGATTGATGTTTTCATTGACTTGATGTTTTTTTTTCTCCTTCTCTTGTTAGCTCCCAAACCCAAAGTGAGGAAAGATTTGAGTAGTCCACCAGGCGGCGCTGTCGCCATTCAGGTAAATCGAGGACCGCAAGATGAGGAGAGAGAAACAATTGCTCCTTTGTGCTGAAATGGAAAATATTTGAACATTTAGACTTTTACAAGACCTCATATCTCAATGATTTTGCCATCTTTTTGAGATCGTTGATTTAATCTATTTGAGGAACCACATTGCCTCATTATCCAGACCACATCGCTCGTAAAAACCTCAAGGCCTCTTGTTCTTCTCTGTGGCTGGACGCCGTGAGTGTCTTCACAGCATGTAGAAGCAAAAGACTGGGTCTGTTCTGCATTAAAGCACAGGTTCTTCTCCAGCTTTTGCTCTCTTTGTGTCCTTATACGACCCAGAACGCTGGTCCTGAACTCTGAATGATCTCAGTTTTGGGCTCAGTAGCAGATGTAGGGCAGACCCAGGTGGAGTTTCCACTTACTTCGTCGCCAGAAACTTTAAAGGGATTGATAAAAATTCATTTCTGTCATTACTTTCTCACCCTACTTTTTTTCTTCTATGGAGAATTTTATAAAGAATATCTACTGATGTTCTCAATATATTTAAAGTGAATGAAGACGGAGGCTGTCAAGCTTTAATATAGCAAAAAATACAACAAAAGTATCATAAAACATAGCTTTGTGAAATATTCGAAGAACTTTCCTTTTATTTTTTGTAATATTTCACGAACACTAAAATTCAAAAACTTTGTTGTTTCCTCTTAGTGTTGTTTTAGAATTATTTCAGTGACATTTTACGATAAGGTTCATTAATTAACAACATTAGTTAACATGAACTGCACTTATACAGCATTTATTAAACTTTGTTAATGTTCATTTCAGCTTTTACTAATACATTATTAAAATCTTGTTGATGAACAACTGTATTTTTATTAATGAACGTTAACCAAGATTAGTAAATTCAGTAAGACATGTACTGCTCATGGTTAGTTAATACATTAACTAATGCACCTTATTGTAAAGTGTTACCATTTTTTCTATACTGTTATATTTTTATTAATATTTTCAGCATTCATTTTAGTTTGTTTTGTAGTTTTTATTCCAAAATCGTAACTTCATTGCGTCGACATAAAATTATTTCATTTAGTTACCAAGGCAATATTTCTCATTTTCATTTAGTTAAAGTTTTTCAACAATTTAATGTAATATTTGATATAATTCCAGCTTTATTTTAGTGAACAAAAGAGCTTCACTTGTTGTGAAAGTATTCACGCTGTGTTGCATTTTTGGCTTAACTTAGCTCTCATGAGCGATACCATAATGGTTTCGAAACCTCACATTATTAAATCGCCTTGTAATGTGTTATTAGTGGCTGGAAGTGGGTTGTCTATGTGTCCGTATGAAAGAGAAATCAAGCGGTTTTGGAAGTAGATATGAGGTGTCTGAGATCTTTAGGTCTGTCGTCTTACATGCTTATGGGTTCTGCCGGCCATATCATATGAATCTGAAACATTTCCTCGGTCAGTTACCGCTCTGTTATTGTCATTGTAAGTAGAGAACCCATGGGTTTAATTGTTTAGTGATGAATGATGAGACATTGAGAGCTCACAGCTGGCTTTTTTAATATGTATGTACTATCTTGATGTTGAAATGACAGGAGCTGTCATTAATAAATAAAAATAATCATTTAGATTCATTGTGCAAGTAGTGCGATCTTAGTAACCGATTCAAAACAACAGAGCACTGGTCCCACACCTGGTAAGCATTTGACAGGTGTTATGCCCTGGCTGCGTTACCCCATGAGTCAGTGCGAATACAGAACATCGTAAAACAAGCTGCACCCACCTACGCGCTCCTTGTTCACATGGAGTGAGAACAATATTTGGTCTCTAACTATTTATCCATAGACGGTGGTTCATAATGCTTCATTCATAGAGTGAATCAAATCCATATGAAGTATATACAGTAAAAGTGGCGCACACAAATATGCTTTATGTACTTAATCTCACAGTGATCCACTTCAACCTAGAGATAAACATCACGACTCTGTTTGTTTTTGTTTGTTTGATTTTATTGCTGACGTAAGAGTGTCTCCTGCATCCCATTCTTCTGTAATCCAGAATGGATTTTTGGTAATCCAAAATGTACATGCATTTCCTTCAGCCTGAGGGATATTCACTTCACTTTTCGTTTGAAAGGGCCTTTAAAAAAAAAACAAAACAAAAAAACAAGCAAGACCCTGACCAAGCAAATGTAATGCAACACACTACTTTCCATAAAAAGTAACTCAATTAGTTACTTTTTTAGGGAGTAACGCAATATTGTAATACATTACTTTTAAAAGTGACGTTCCCCAACACGCCTGGTATATTTTGTAATATATATTATTTTGTCAGAGGTGAAAATTGTTGGTATAATTCCATAATTTGTTTTAGGAAAGCTCTCTGATATGGTAAAGATGCAAGGAGTTAAGTATTATTTTTAAACATTGAGGCGTAATTTCATAATTTACTGAAGGAAATGTTGCATGAAAATTTGAGCCTTTCCAGTTCATGCATTGCCATTCGCAATCTATTTTTCTTATTCATGAGAGAAACAGGATACTTAATGATTAAAAGAATGTAGGATGGAAGTCAGGTGAGTGCTACATATCCAAATGTGAGACTGCTGAAACAAAAGATTGCTGTTGGCTTACATTATCCAATTCCCCGCACCAAAATTTGGAAACACTTTGTAGTTAATATTAAATAACTAAGAACTCTACTTTCGCAGCTTTTTTAAAATGATTATTATTCATGGTTAATGTTAATTTTTATACACCTACATTCAAAAGTTTGGTTTTGGTAAGATTTTTAAAATGCTCACTAAAAATACATATTATTACAATTTAAAATAACTTTTCTATTCAATATATTTTTAAATGTTATTTCTGATGGCAGAGCTGCATTTTTATCTAGTCAGTGTCACATGATCCTTCAGAAATCATTCTAATTTGCTGATTCGCTGCTCAAGAAACATTTATTATTACCATCGATTTTCAAAACCGTTGTGCAGTTATATTTTCATGGAAATCATTTTTTTTTTTCAGGATTCGTTGATGAAAACAGAGTTCAACAGAGCAGCATTTTTTATAGTTTTTACTCTCATTTTTGATCATTTGACCCTTCGCAAAGACTCGCCCCCTTTAGTTACTGTTGCTATATCCGGCAACCCATGCACTCTCACGCCACACATCATATTTAATATATTGTAATTTAAAAAAAAAATGTTTAATCAATAAATAGCGTCTAGTGTCTCTTTAATGTGTCGTGTCAGATCGCTGTAGCTCCTCGATCATCTCTTCAAACTAATTCATTTATAGCATCAAATAAACATGAATGAACATCAGAAGGAATGTTGTTTCAAGCGCAGAAAGATGTGAGAATGCACAATTTTTCAAGTTCAAGTTCACCAACGTTAATCTACTAACTAATCTACTAGCTTTGTCGAATAAAATGGCAGATTCAGGGTTATGATTGGTCAGATCGCCTGTCAATCAAACTGCCGGCGAAGGGACAATTTAATGCTTCTTTGCTGAATACAAGAATTTTTCAAAAAAAAAAAAAAAAAGGCTGACTCCAAACCCCAAATGATACAGTGTATCATAGTGTATTTGCATTAACTAACATTATGGTTCACATGATCAAGAATGTACATTAAGAAAGTTAATGAATCTTAGACAATGCGATCCAAAGTGTTAAAAGGTGTAATAATTTTAGATGTGTGAAGTGCAGATCAGTTCGTTTATCGCTGAGCTGTCCTTCAGATGAATCCTGCACACAAATCTGCTGTACTCGCCTCATTTACATCTCTTTTTTTTTAAGTTTGTTAATACACATTAGGGAAGCGTTCAGTACCACACACAGGAGAGGCAGTGTTAATGAGGAGACTATGAAGTGTCGTTCTGAAATTAACACTCTTGACAGAGAATTTAAGTGCGCACACGCTCACTTTCACTCTCTCCACACGCTGCCAAGCTCAACGCCCAGTCTAAATTGTCAACAAGACTGTTGTCAGGCAGACCTATCGAAATTTTAAGTGTAATATTTATGACGGATCGTAATGAAATTGAATTGCCAGTCGTTGTTATCTGCATCTATTTTGCGACGATTCCTCTGAGAATAAAAATGATGCATGAGGGGGTGTGAACATGAAACACGGTATTTTGTCAGTTTCGTCTGAAAATTTAAACGTGATAAGACAAGGTTTCTCATTATCGGTTTTCTTTGAAACAGCCCAAGAGGCTTTGCCCCTCACATATCCGCTTTTATCATATAGCACTTCACTGTTCGGTTGCACCAAATTCTTTTTCTTGGCTGTTCGGGACACTTTAAATTGTACTTTAAGGGGACGAGGTTCAGCAGGGCCTGGTTATTTAGACTTGTCCATCAAAAGGTGATTGTTATTCCTTGTCGAATGAACCTTTTCCTCAGGCCTGAAATGTGTGTGTTTCTCATTAAAAGAATGTCCAGCTCTGCACAAAGGAATTGTTATGTTTGGGCAACATCTGTGTCTTAAAAGGCCAAGGCGAAAAGGCCAGAGAAAATATAGGCCAAACATTAAATCATAAGTACAACAATTTTTTCCTCTGTAATTGAACGGTTGGCTCTGCTTTTCCCACAGAATTGTGGTGCGTCTGTGTGTAAGGAGAGAAAGAAAATAGCCGAGCGAAGACTGTAGGTTTCATTTCACCCGTCCTCTACGTCCACGGCTTCGCAAGAACGCAAAAATGACAATGAGAAAATGTGATTTTCAAAAGTTTTTTATTAATAAAAAAGAAAAAACAACATATGTTAGTGAAGGAAACCAAAAAGGCAAGTCATATCCATGAGATATGAAGAATTACATCCCTTTTAAGATTAAAAAAAAAAAAAAAATAGAGGTAATACTTTACAATAAGGTTCAATTTGTTAACAAAGTTTTGTGTTAAAATGTAAAACATTTACAAAGTAAGTTTTTTTTTTTTAATGAACATGAACAATTGTATTTTATTTCCCCGTTAGCTGTCTCACGTCCTTATTTTGCCGAGTCGGCATATTTTGTTGATCCTGGAAAAACGTTCCTCTCCGAAAATTTAATTCATAACCATATCCCTAAACCTAACCCTACCCATAACTTATCCCTGAAATCAGAGGGAAACGATAGGCATGGAGAAGCACCAACTTCACATAAACTATAAACTTGTCCCTCAAATCTGATTGGTTGATTGGAATGTTGTTCCAGGATCGACAAAGATGTTCATGCAAGAACAAGTTGCATTTGGAGAATTCATTACATGTCACTCGCCTTTTGAACTTAAAAGTTTGCGATTCATAAATGCTTTGGAATACAGGCGTAAAGTTGGTGTCATTTTAAAGAAGACGCTCAACATATTGCAGAAGTGAAAGAATGAAAAAAAAGTTAACATTTACTCGAAAGAAAATGTACTGAACCAAACATTTTTTATATGATACAAAATGTATATTTTACAAAATAATTTGGACTCTAAAATTGCTACAAAATCAAAGCCATATGACTAACAAAATTGTGAAGCTGATAACAAATAAATTGCTAAAAGGTACAATTTTTTTTCAATGCCCAATTTTAAAATGTTTTCACGTGAGGAATTTTCAGTGTGCAAGCTTTCAAATCATACCCAATTTATGACGATTACTAAAATATGTGATGGGGAATATAAAGTGTGCCAAGTGTGTTGCTACCGGGACACTGACAGGTAACAATTTCAAAGATTAAAGTCAGCTTGAAATGGAAGATGCAATCTTATAGTGACGTATATATGAGTAAAACGGCTTCTCGAACAAGTACAAATGTAGGGCGGGACTTGATTTTGTCCATTGGGAACTGATTGAATGGTAGTGGTCGGCTATGATTGGTCGATCTCATGTGAGTGACAGCTCATCCCGCCCTCACACGCAGGGAAGAGGGAGGGGAAGTTATTTTGATTAAGATTATGAGGGCATCAGGATTGTAAAAAAACTATGTGCATGAATAAATCATTTTTAATAAATACTGCAATATTCCATTAAAAAAAAACCCCCAAAAAACAAGAATTCATGGTAACTTAATAAATGCTCTAAAAATATATTGCTCATTGTTAGTTAATCTTACCTCATGTTAACGAATAAGGCCTTATTGTAAAGTGTTACCAAATAGGAAAAGGCTAACAAGTCAGTTTCTCTTCTGACAATGTTTGGATTTCATGCGGCAAAATATCTGCTGAGCTTAATCTAAAAACGTTTACGGCTTCAGAAGGACCAGAAACAGCCCGTCTAATCAAATTATCTTGTGCTCATTGTCGTTTGCCATATGCTATGGTGGATATAAAGGTGTTGCTTATTTGTTTTACTCGGGCAAAGAATGACACAATCCCTCATAAATCATCCCTTGGTAAATAAATAATACCTGACATGAGTTATATGTGGCTTTGGACACGCGAATAGATCGTGTGTATATTATGCATCATTCAGTGCTCACACAATGCTTGAGGTATTCTGAAATACAATAACATTCATACCATAAATTAAATACACGAATCATTCAATTTAATGTTCAAGCCAATACAGGTCTGTGCTTTAGTTTAGGGGCAGTAATGAGGATGAGATGATTATTGGTTTGAACTCCAAAGAAGAGAAAGAGGCGGTGGTCTTCAGTCCATTTTGGTCTTGTCTGATTCCAGAGTGCCTTGAAAAGGAAAAAAAAAATGCATTTTTATAAGGAAATCATTAGGGATGCACCAATAGAGTGGGTCAGGGATGACATATTTTTGCAGGCCAAAACCCAGAAACGAGTTTTAGCACTTCCGCTTCCATCATCCAGAAGTCAGTGGGGTTTTTAAATGGTTAAATGCTTGGAATAAAGTCTGTGGTGAACACAAACTCGTGATATTTTCATGTTCTTTTTTTCAATAATATAAAATACAACAGTAATACCTTCCGTCGCATCCTCCAGGTGGATGCTGCACATCGGTGGTGGTTGAGGATATTCCCCCTTCCATTTGTAAACCCAGAAAAGCGCGATATAAATGTTATTAATTATTATTATTAATAGCCTACATTTAGTTTTGAACTTCTGCTCATTGCATTTAAGCTTTAAAGTTGTGTTCGTTTGTGAGAATTATCACCATGAACGAGGCATGTAAGAATCGTAAGCTTTCTATCGGGATTTTGTCAAGGGAATCAGAGTGGTTGGCTTTCAAAAATACGTCATCCCTGCATTACTCTATATAGCCGTTTTGGCTGATACTGACATCCGATAATTATATTACGACCAATATGATGGATATTGAAGCAATATCACATGAGCAAGACAGTTGTGTTGAAGGTGAAGGTACGGCAGGAATACAAAAGAGTATATTTTGGCAATTAGTAGTAATCATTATCAGCATGTGGTTACATTCTTGCTTGCAAATTCAGCGTAACGCTGGAAATGAAAATGGAGTAACTGTAGCTGATGCCGTATATTATGCATCACAATATATTAGTATTCTCTTCGAGGGTTTCTTTAGTCATTTTCTTTAATATTTTAGCATAATTATTGGATGCTGCTGTGACATATTCGAGATCTGTGATCTCTTGGCAACTGATTGTGCATTTCAACAAGCTGTTCAAACCGTGAGTCAGAGTGAACAACAGCACAAAGCATTAGTGACGGAAGTCTTCATGGTTAGTTTAGCTGGAGGGGCTGTTGGAGATTACGGTACTGCTGCTTTGGACATAAGAGGGAGATCTTGTACTGAGGACAAAGGGACAAAGATCAGCTCCATAGGAGAGAGAGAGAGTGTGTGTGTGTGTGTGTGCTGCCTCGGTGATTTGCAGGTCAGTGTCAAACAGGTGGGAGGAAGAGAAGCCTTCGCCGTCTGCTGCTCTCAGACTGCTCACGGGCTCCGTTCCCATCTGCTGTGCGCTGCCTTTGGCGGCACTACACCCACGATGCACTGCTCTCAGTCTATAGCGTTAACAGGTGGAGGAGTGTGCGTGGGTGCATCAGGAAGCTAAGCGGGATGTATATGTACCTGAGGGGAAGTGTATAATGTCTCTAGCCGTTATCCCGGCGTGGGTTGGGGAGCAAGAAGATTTGTAGCAAGACATGATAAACATTCAACTCACACACGTAGCCAGTCAATGGTGGAAAACACAAAATCAGAAACACACACACTCACTTAAAGGGATAGACATCATTTGTAATGCCATTCAAAACCTTTATGACTTTTTATTTTGTGATGCAAAGTGTTTACACTTCCATAGAAAGTGGAAAAATCACAATAAAACATTACAGAAAAGTCGTGTTTTATATATTATATATATATATACATATATATATATCAAAGCCTTCTAAAACCACACAATAAATTAATGTGATAAAAAGACTATAAGTTGTTTTTTACTGGAAATCCTCTCAAGTAAGGCTGGAACTTGGCAGTATAACAATATACACTGCCCTGCCAAAAAAGTCGCTGTTTGTTATTTAATAGGCAAATACTTAAGAGTGATCATTATTACAGTGATTATTATGTTTCTAGCACGTTACATATTTAGTTATGGTTTGGTATCCTAAAAGATAGAGTGTGTAGCTTTTCAGTTCTTAAACAACCATGTAGGAAGACGTTTCATGGCCATATTCCAGGATGACAATGTCAAGATTCATCAAGGCTCAAATTGTGAAAGAAAGGTTCAGAGAGAGCATGAAGAATCATTTTCACACATGAATGAACACACTTAAGTCCAGACCATAAATTCATTGAAAGTGTTTGGGTTGTGCTGGAGGAGACTTTACAGAGTGCTCACCTCTTGCATTGTCAATACAAGATCTTGACCAAAAATTGAAACACCTCTTGAAGGAAATAAATGTTGCGATGTTGTATCCATCAAGAAGTGCGCTAATTTTTGGTCAAAGTCTTGTATTGACAATGCAAGAGGTGAGCACTCTGTAAAGTCTCCTCCAGCACAACCCAAACACTTTCAATGAATTTAAGGTCTGGACTTAGAGGTGTTCATTCATGTGTGAAAATGATTCTTCATGCTCTCTCTGAACCTTTCTTTCACAGTTTGTGCCTGAGGAATCTTCACATTTTCAGTCAACTTAAACTTATCTAGAGCTGCAACTAACGATTATTTTTTCTGTCGACTAATCTAACGATTATTTTATTTTTTTGATTAGTCGACTACTCTAGCGATTATTTTTGTCTAATTCTTTACGTAAGAAGTTAGAACTAATTTAGCAGTTCATTGAGGTGTAGAAACACTGGGACACGCCATTATGTAATTATACGATTTGATTTTGATTCAAAATAAGCCACTAATGTGTGCACGTCCAGTGGTAGACATTTGAACTTTAAAATGAAGAGTGTCAAAGACTTTCTCTACAGTCTTAAAAGAACTTTGATAGTGTTCAAGCCATTGAACAAACGTCTCCTGAACCGTGTGTTTTTCCTCTTGCGCCGTCTGTCAAGCCAGCCAATCACAATTTAACAGCCTCATCTCTGATTGGCTGGAATTTTGGCACATTGTAACGCTGGTTTGTGTTGAGCAGGCGAGCGGTCGGCACTTGGCGAGCGCGCAGGGCGGGAATCAGGAGCGCGAGAAAATGAAACCTCGCACGTGCGAAAGAGAACGTCCGCACATCCAAATAAACTTCTTTGAAATGCAAAACTGATTTTCGTTCTCTCGAAATTATTTGCGAAGATTTCCCATACTTTTGATAATCGTGGTCTAGGTAAAGCTCCACGACCCCGCCGTTAAAAAATATATACCTACAAATACATTTATTAACAAGTTTGTAAGAATTTCATGTGAATTATGATGTAAACATTCTTTACAAATATATTTAAATCCATAACACTAACCTTACATACTTTAAAAAAAAAAATCACATTTTAGAACAATTGGAATATTTTAATTATTTTAATACATTGATTTGGACTAGCTACCCCTGCAATACCGCTGCGGCCCACAGTTTGGGAAGCACTGTTTTATATAAAAAAAAAATTATTATTGGTGCAAAGCCATCACATATCTTCGCAAGACTTGGAATATAGTGCGTGAGTCATATGGACTATGTCATTTATGGTGTTTTTTTTTTTTTTTGTATTATGTAATTGGACTGACATGAGGGCGAATAAATGATGACAGAATTTTCATTTTTAGGTGAACTATCCCTTTAACTTACTCTTTGAGGAATCCCAGATGTAGTTGTTCAGGATTTCTCCCAGGACGTAGTAGACGTTGATCAGAGCCGTGAGGCAGATGAAGAAGAAAATTCTGGCCATGGGCCCGATGTGCTCCAGCAAAGGATAAACCCACACCCCCGTCATACTGTGCACCCAGCACATCCTATGAGAGCGAGACAGAGAAAATCGGTTACCTTTGCACCCGCGATCCGTCTAACGCGTTTGTCCCTCTGTCTGCTAAATCCAGCGTTTGAAAGGCTGCAGAAGCAGTCATCGCACTGTCAATGTGTCTACCATTCATGTCTGTGAATGCTAGACACTGCTCTTTTTGTTACGATGCAGTGCTGCTTCAATTCTTTTTTTTGCTAGAACAATTTTAATGCAGTCACATGGTTATATTCTACAGCCTGACAGTCCGTTTATGTAATGGATCGTGTCTGTTTAATCTACTCCTGCACTCATAACCTTAGCTTTAATATTTGATGAATATTAAAGAAGGCCCATCTACCTACTTTTCAAATGCCTTGTTTTCTCAGACCGCTGAAATAGAGTGTATAAAAGCTGTCTCTGGAAGGTAATCCTCATGTAAAGCTGCCTATGGATTTAACAACTGCAGGCAAGTCTTATTCCCTGGCTAAATAAAAAGCAATGCCTAATCAGCTTAATTTATGGAAGGGAAATAAGACAGAGAGGTGTGCACTGATAATCTTGTACTTAAGGTGATTTTGACAGAAGCCTCCTCCGTGCTGTCAGACTAGTTTAGTTTGGCTCCAAGGACTTACTTAACATTGCTAATTAATCTGTAATATGCAAGACTAAATAAATCCTGGGCTGATAAGGTTTCTGGGGCACTGAATCTGGGGTTGTATCTGCAAAAGGCATTTTCCACGAATTGGGTACAAAACAGGGCTTGAAACTCTTAAAATATCTTTTTGTTTTCAGTGCTTGTCAACCACAGGAGGTCAAACTATTTTCTCTTCATTTTATGAGGTTTACCATTATTTTCCAACCTTGTAGCCAATTTGAGACTAATTGGGTGAAAATTGTGTAAAAGTCTGGATTTGTGTAATTTTGTTATTTGTTTGGCCACGAATTATGAATATATTATGTATGTATAATAATTATTAATATACATTATTAATCATAGTATCATTATTTGTTTATTAATGATAACATCACCTCAAATTATATTGATCTTAATAGTTATTCATAATTATTTTTAATAGCAATATGTACAATAATAATATTATTAATAATTATAATGTATAATTAATTATACTATCACCTATTATTATATTTATGAATCATGCACATCTATTATTCATAACAATAATTTTATTAAAATATAAAATAGCTATTAATTTGTGCGTTATTGAGACTAATTAGGTGTAAATTGTGTAAAAGTCTGGATTTGTGTAAGTTTGTTGCCACGAATTATGAATATATTATGTATGTATAATAATTATTAATATGCATTATTAATCATATTATCATTATTTGTTTATTCATGATAACATCACCTCAAATTATATTGATCTTAATAGTTATTCATAATTATTTTTAATAGCAATATGTACAATAATAATATTAATAATAATTATAATTAATTATATGCATTAATTATACTATCACCTATTATTATATTTATGAATCATGCACATCTATTATTCATAACAATAATTTTATTAAAATATAAAATAGCTATTCATTTGTGCGTTATTGAGACTAATTAGGTGTAAATTGTGTAAAAGTCTGGATTTGTGTAATTTTGTTATTTGTTTGGCCACGAATTATGAATATATTATGTATGTATAATAATTATTAATATGCATTATTAATCATAATATCATTATTTGTTTATTAATGATAACATCACCTCAAATTATATTGATCTTAATAGTTATTCATAATTATTTTTAATAGCAATATGTATATAATTAATTATATGTATTAATTATACCATCACCTATTATTATATTTATGAATCATGAACATCTATTATTAATCACAATAATTTTATTAAAATATTAATTTGTGCATTATTATTTTTTACATTTATTATTATAAAAGTAATATGTTAATATTATAACATTTTAATCAATAATAATATTAACAACAACAGAAATAACAATAACAGTTCGTATTGTTGTTGTTCAACTCCACCAGATTTAACCTAAAGCTTGTTAACCAATTATTGGTTTGTAGTTATTGATCAACTTAAATGTTCTATAAAGAGACAAGCCAAAGTCTTCATTTTAAGTGGGGACACAGACATTTCATGTGTTTAAATCTACCTCCCTTTGCTAGTTTCATTTCATGTTAGATGATAGTTTACTTGGGATTTGTGCCTCTAATGCTTTTACAGTTAACGTGGGACCAAAATTTACCCGATTCGTGGAAAGTGCCAGAATTCGAGCAAATTAATTACTGTGCAGAAAGACATGAGGGAATGATTTGGAGGTCATGAAGATCAGGTGACCAGATGGAATCTATCTTTTGATTGACACTGCGCTAGAACAACGCAAAGTCAATTTCCCCTGATCATCATGCTGTACCTACAGGGAGTCCTTTGTAAATTAACTCAGTGTGATATTAAAAATGACTGTGCTGGAAGGGGAGATTTACCATACAACATATCCCACAGCAAACGTGCACACCGCCAAGAGTCCACAGGACCTGCTGGGATATCGATGGTGTGTTGTTCTCATCTCAATTATGATGAAAGGAAGAACTGTTGTGTGCTGAAAAGGACATAAATACCACACAGTTAGCTTTACAAATGATTCTAAAGCATAGAATCTCACCAAATTTCAATAAACTGACTCTTGCAAAGACTCATTTTCTAAATGTGACGGTAGATTGACATAAATTCAGTATCTGTCTTCTGTTCTGTTACTCTGATCTCCATTGGACTATTAACCAGATTAGAAATATTACAATGCTTTAACCCTTATGCGCTGTTGGATTTCTGCGTACACTCGTTATGGAGCGGGTCAAATTGACCCTAATTGGATTCAATACAATTCCTCAAAAATCACACTATGCAAAACAACAAAGATTCAAACTGTAAATTTTTAATATCAACATTTGTCAAATATTCCAAAAAAAAAAATATATATCTGAAGATGTGATTTAATGAAAATGTTTTTTAACCCTTTTTTAAAATCGTTTTGTTCTGTTTTTTTTACAAAATTTGAAAATAAACAGTACATTTTTAAATACAATAAATACATTTTTTTTTTCTTAGAACATCATAACTGAACAATTAAATGTAGCTGTATAATGAAAATAAGTACTTTTCCTAAGTTTTCCTAAGGCTGTTTTGTGAACTTAATTCATAAAGTCAAGTTTCTTCTGACATGATGAGCAAATGTGTGATTTCTGCATATGAACTTCACACACATGCTGCTGATTAAAACATTTTTCTGTATTGAAATAAGTGTAGAGAACCTCATTTCTAAGCTTCATAAGGTAGTAAAAAAATAAAATAACAAAATATAACCAAGAAATGCTATTATTTTGGGTCAGTACAGTCGCCTTAGAGCGTTAAAATATACGGGTCAAATTGACCCGGCGAACATTATGAACGTAACAGTGATTTTGTTGAAAAACACCAGCATGTTGAAACTTTGCATGCATGTTCATGATGATAAATGAGAAAAAGCCACAAAATATCAAGAAAAAAAACAGTATTTCCAACAACAAGAATATCTAAACGAGTCAAATTGACCCGCAACATAACACAAGGGTTAATAACGCCAACAAATTATAAAATGGTTTGGGCCAATGATAATCATTACATACTCAATTGTTGAAAAGTGGAATGGGATTACATTTACTGTACATCCAAATGCTTATTCCTCTGCAGAGAATGAAACCACAAAGTGTACCTATAATCTGCTTAAATCTGAATCAAAAGTGCTGTTTGTCACGTCTATCAAACCCAATAGACATCCATACGATGGGTGAGTAATTCTTTTATGTCTCTTCACAAAAGCCAAGATCACAAACGCTTGTTGATATAGACATTTACATAGAATAAATCAAGTGGTGAATGGCAAAAATAGGTTAATGTGACGATCTATGCAAAAGAGATGTCAAACGGCTATCTCGACTAACTTCCACTCCACTCTTCCGACCGTGTTAAGGCCGAGAATAGAACAATCGCACAGAAATTACTCATTAAAAAAGATGCGAAAACTGGGTGTGGATTGACAAACAAGCTGACGTGGTGTCATGCAGATGAAAAGATGGAGGAATGCTAGACGAGCCAAGTCTGGGCGGCAGCTTCTTCTCCCATACAAGAATGGGTGAGCTATCATCATTATAACCATTACTACCATTTTGCAAGCCAGTACAAACAAGGATGGTAACATAAAGTTAGTTTATTGTTTTTAAATGTAGAGCTGAACATCTGTTTCACTTTTATGAGTGCTACCATGTGCATCGCGCATGAAAAAATAGACTGATCGTTAAAAGTTGATGACATAACATATTACATTAGGTCAGTATTAAGGGCTAATAATTTTAAAACAGACATTTATTGTGTACTTAACGGGAGAGTTCACTCAAAAATGAAAAGTCTGTCATCATTTGCTCACCGTCGCGTCATTCCAAAAGCCATAATACACAAATCAAGATATTTTTAAAGAAATCTGGAAGGTTTCTGTCTCTCCATTGAAAGTAACCAAAACTTAATAGATCAAAACCGGTCATAGAGGCATCGGAAAATGGATCCATATGGATTGAGCGGTTTAATCCTAGTCGTGTGAAGAGATATGAGGGCTTTATATGATGAACAGATTTAATTTACACTGTAATGAATTACTGTAAAAATTACAGCATTATTTTACAGCCGCTGGCTGTTTTTTTTAATAATACAGCATATTGCTGTAAACTGCAATGCATTCTGGGGTCACGTGTTGGTTTGACTCAAATTTACAGAATATTGCTGTAAATTGACCCTTCGTAATTTAAAAAAATACAGTTATTTACTGTAATCAGAGATTACAGGGAAATTCTGTAAATTAAATGACATTAACACTACAGTAAATTTTACAGTAACTGGCTGGTAACCCTGCTGCTAGTATTATACTGTAAAATTTACAGTAATTTTTTAACAGTGCCACTGTAATGAATTACTGTAAAAATTACAGCATTATTTTACAGCCGCTGGCTGTTTTTTTTAATAATACAGCATATTGCTGTAAACTGCAATGCATTCTGGGGTCACGTGTTGGTTTGACTCAAATTTACAGAATATTGCTGTAAATTGACCCTTCGTAATTTTAAAAAATACAGTTATTTACTGTAATCAGAGATTGCAGGGAAATTCTGTAAATTAAATGACATTAACACTACAGTAAATTTTACAGTAACTGGCTGGTAACCCTGCTGCTAGTATTATACTGTAAAATTTACAGTAATTTTTTAACAGTGCCACTGTAATGAATTACTGTAAAAATTACAGCATTATTTTACAGCCGCTGGCTGTTTTTTTTAATAATACAGCATATTGCTGTAAACTGCAATGCATTCTGGGGTCACGTGTTGGTTTGACTCAAATTTACAGAATATTGCTGTAAATTGACCCTTCGTAATTTTAAAAAATACAGTTATTTACTGTAATCAGAGATTGCAGGGAAATTCTGTAAATTAAATGACATTAACACTACAGTAAATTTTACAGTAACTGGCTGGTAACCCTGCTGCCAGTATTATACTGTAACATTTACAGTAATTTTTTAACAGTGCCACTGTAATGAATTACTGTAAAAATTACAGCATTATTTTACAGCCGCTGGCTGTTTTTTTTAATAATACAGCATATTGCTGTAAACTGCAATGCATTCTGGGGGTCACGTGTTGGTTTGACTCAAATTTACAGAATATTGCTGTAAATTGACCCTTCGTAATTTAAAAAAATACAGTTATTTACTGTAATCAGAGATTACAGGGAAATTCGGTAAATTAAATTACAGTAACACTACAGTAAATTTTACAGTAACTGGCTGGCAACCCTGCTGCCAGTATTATACTGTAAAATTTACAGTAATTTTTTAACAGTGTAGGCTTTTATTTACATCGGCACATCTCACACGGTAAACAGAAACTCAGTGTATGTTGTTGTTAAAAATAAAGGTTCTTTATTGGCATTGATTGTAAATACACTTTCCATTGTTCAAAATTCATTGCTCTTTATAGTCGAAAAAAGTTCTTCAGATTAAGGAAACAAAATGCTTCTTCTATGGCATCCCTGCCAAAATCTTTCTTTTTAAGAGTGTAGATGTAAATAAAAGACTAAATCTGTTCATGATATAAAGCGATCACATCTCTTCACAGGACTTGGATTAAACTGCTCAATTCACTTGAATTCGTTTGACGACGCCTTCATAATGTGTTTCAAATATGAACCAAAGTCTTTTGGGTTTTGAATGACATGAGGGTGAGTAAATGATGACAGAATTTTGGGTGAACTAACCCTTTGATGTTATCTATGGGAACGCTTTCACTTCCAGTGTTAGTCACCAGATGGCAACCTTCTTACATAAAGACGGTCGAAACTCTCGCTCTCTGCACATCTTGCCTCAATTGACCCCTTGTCTGTGGTGGAAACGGCATCCAAAGGAAGACTTATGAGCCTTACTGAAATGACATGACATGCTGATATTCTGATATGCTTTTAACATGCCACCACAGCTCTTATTGAACCCCTTTTGCAACACATAATCATATTTCCACACTAAATAAAAAGCACACCACATTTACTGGGCTTTCCCTAGATGCGAATGCGCCAACCCGCATAAAACTCGGATGCTGGGTGCTTAAGTCCTTAGCGAGTTGACGTCTCATCATATCGGCAGGTCTGAACTTGTCTTCGACAAGTGTCGAGAGTGAGATGTACAGTCAGTGAGAAAGCAGCTATTTGTGTGTGTGCGTGTCATCCTTTGCCTGAACCCGGTTATGAGTCACGTTACTGCTAAACAGATACTGTAACGTTCTACAAAAGACCACTGTCAATCAAAAGTCATATACTGTAAGATGGCTGATCAGCTCTGATTCACTCTGACTCAGTACGTAGTTGCTGTCCTCGCCAGAGTTTACAGAGTTTCATAAAAACCTCACTGTAAAAAATCAAGGCAATGTGATGCACTGGCAGGGCTGGGTGGGTTACTTTTAAAATGTATTTCACTACAGATTACAAAATACATGCTTTAAAAAGTCATTTGGAACGTATTTCGTTGCACTACTCAAGTTTAGTAACTTCATCTAAATACTTTAGAATACTTTGGGATACTAATAAGTGTGGAACGAACACAAAAAAGGCAATTGCAAGTTTTTAATCTCCCAATTCTGACTTTTTCCCTCAGAATTGTGTGATATAAAGTTGCAATTGTGAGTTATAAAGTCAGAATTATGAGATATAAACCCACATACTAAATTCACAATTGCAAGAAAAAAATTCAATATTCAAGTTCTCCCAATTCTGACTTTATAACTTGCAATTGTGAGTTTAAATCTCGCAGTTCTGAGAAAAAGAAGTCCGAATTGTGAAATGCAAACTCACAATTGTGAGGGAAAAAACTAATTGTGAGAAAAAGTTGCAGTGACCTTTTTTACAATTATAAAATGACTCCCAAACAACTATCACAAAACATGAAAACAGTCGAAAACATGAAACTTAACTCCGTTTTTTCAGAGTTCGAGAATCACCAATCGCTGTTTAAATGACATTAAAACTCAAAGTAATCCCTTTGGTAATCTAAAACACTTTTCAGATGTTACTGTAATCTGATTACCACCCATTTAAAATGTAACTGTAATGAAATACAGTTACTCAAATTTTGTATTTTAAAGAAATACATAACTAAGTTACTTGTATTTCGTTACTCCCCAACCCTGAGCATTGAGTCTTAACCTAAGAATAGTTTGACGACTATCACCGTCATTGAGGTTTGCGTGGAAAAAGTTGCGGTCTATGTGCACCCTTGTTCACCTAACGCCTTACTTTGCAACATGATCTCGTTAGATTTGCTTATCATTTGAAAATGAAACGGCAGCAAGCTTCATTTGCGATGACGAACGGAAGTCTTCCGATGAACTACTTTAAGCCTCGTCTGTGAAAGCGGGCATTAGTGTCGAGAATAAATATGGTTTAACAAACTGTTGCGAGACCCCTACGTTCTGTTCCCCATCTCGAACACGTCCTGTGTGAATGAGTCAATGACTCATTCTGGGCTGTCTGCTCTCAGTAAGTGTGGTTTGACACAGTGCATTTAGTGGCTGCTGCAGGCTACAAAGACATTACGTTTATGAGAAGTTTATTGTAGTCGTTCATTTCTTCATCATTAATATTAATTATTCTAAAGATTACTTTGTCATAGAGTTGCACGATTCTGGATTTTGGTTTCAAAGAGGTTTCCACTTGTTTCATTACTAGGTGAGTTGAATGAATGATTCAATGACAAAAAAATATTTAAGCTACTTGTCGCCACCTAGTGGAATAAGATCGAAACAGCCGCTATTTCACGCGACCAGTTCGTTTAAAAAAGTAGTTTGCTCTATGTTGATCGCTATCGTAGACATCAGTGTTTATATACTGACTTAAAACTTAAATTTGAATATGTGTAACACAGAAATAGGCTAATGTGTGATTCAAAACTGCACATATTTATGGTATTATTTTGTCAAAGGTTTAAAAGACACGAGCGGATCGTTGTCATTAAATAAGATCGCGTGGGTGCTTGAATCGTACTTTTTTTTTTTATTGATAATCTAAATTAATTACTTTTCTATGTAGATTCAAAGGAGATTCATACCGTACATAATGTCATTTCTCCTTTTTTTAACAGTGCAGTGATATTGGATACTCTCTAAATCTTTGTGTTCTCTGTTCTTCTTGTGTATACATGTGTATGTCTTTCTTCACCATAATGATTTTTCCCTAATCGTTCAATGCCCTCAAATATTTACAAAACATGTTTGCGACAAGTTTGCGAGATTCAGAAAACCTTTTCATCGCTTCCCAGAGGCAAGTCAGGAGTCAAAGTTGGCACTCGGATAATAGACGGTTATTCTGTTCATTACGGTGATTACGGTCTAATTGCTATAATGCCAAACCTCTGCAGAAAAAAACAAACAAAGAACGTATGCTTCTGGAGGTGTGGAGATGCGTCTCGGCACGCATGTAACACTGAAGTATTCTCGAAGGAGCTCATTCACCCACACACATTCCATCCAACAAATCACAGTGAGGGGCAATCATTAATGCCCCGCTATCAAAACTCCTCATGATCTGCTGAAATGACTCTCAACCTCTCCAGGCTGATCCTGAGAGACCTGTGGCTGTACTTGAGCACTTGAGCAGAGATTGGCATGGGTTTTGAAACTGCATACCAATAAGTGAATAGTAACTAGAAAAAACATTTACACAGAGATGAAAACAAAGGCTAAAAATGGTCAATCGTATACAATATGAGGCCTAAATTGTCAATGATTTGCTATTGCTCTTCAGAGTTCTTTAAATCCAGCCTAGTTGCTAGTGGCTTTCAAAAGTATATATATATATATATATATATATTAATACAATCAGGCATAACATTATGACCACCTTCCTAATATTGTGTTGGTCCACTTTTTGCTGCCAAATCAGCCCTGACCCCTCGAGAATCGACTCCACTAGACTCCTGAAGGTGGGACCTCCATGGATCAGACTTGTTTGTTCAGCACATCCCACAGATTCTCGATCGGATTGAGATGTGGGGAATTTGGAGGCCAAGTCAACTCTAGTGGGAACACCCCACAAGAGTTGCAGTTTTGGAGACGTCGTTTTGGCATCACAATTTGGCCCTTGTCAAACTCGCTCAAATCTTTACGCTTGCCAATTTTTCCTGCTTCTAAACATAACTTTAAGGATAAAATCTTCACTTTCTGCCAAATCTATCCAACCCACTAACGGGTGTCGTGATGAAGAGATACCAGTCAGTGGTCGTAATGTTATGCCTGATCAGTCAAAAAAAAAAAAAAATGGCTGTTTGGATTTAAATAGGCAAATCCTAAAGAGTGTGCGATTGGATCATGGATC
This sequence comes from Opsariichthys bidens, assembly GCA_037194245.1. Classification (NCBI taxonomy): domain Eukaryota; kingdom Metazoa; phylum Chordata; class Actinopteri; order Cypriniformes; family Xenocyprididae; genus Opsariichthys; species Opsariichthys bidens. Next base: position 4,743,482 of record CM074282.1, read on the forward strand.
TCTTGATGGAAATAAATGTAGTGATGTTATTTCCATCAAGATGTGCATCATTTTTGGTCAAGATCTTGTATTGACAATGCAAGAGGTGAGCACTCTGTAAAGTCTCCTCCAGCACAACCCAAACACTTTCAATGAATTTATGGTCTGGACTTAAGTGTGTTCATTCATGTGTGAAAATGATTCTTCATGCTCTCTCTGAACCTTTCTTTCACAATTTGAGCCTTGATGAATCTTGACATTGTCATCCTGGAATATGGCCATGAAACGTCTTCCTACATGGTTGTTTAAGAAATGAAAAGCTACACACTCTATCTTTTAGGATACCAAACCATTACTAAATATATAACGTGCTAGAAACTTTTTTGGCCGGGTAGTTTTTTAAAATATAATTTATTCCTGTGACCAAAGCTGAATTTTCAGCATCATTACTCCAGTCTTCAGTGTCACAAGATCCTTCAGAAATCATTCTAACATGCTGATTGGTATTCGAACATCCATCTAGATTAAAGTAAATTGCGTTAATTGATTGAACAGGTTATTTTACTTTTATACAATACTAAAATTCGAATATTATCGACAGGACCTCTGACATCAACCACACTACTATTGCTTCACTTTGCAAATTGGTTTCTTTCTGCTTGACATCGATAAAATTTATTTCACACTTTTCTTCACAGACCGAGTCAGCCTTGCTTCTGGGAATAGTGTTCGGCTTGACCCCAAGACCCTCTCTTCACATACACAGTGTCTGTTTCATTGGAAATGAAATGGTCGTAATCATAACCTCACATGCAATTATCAGTTGTGGTTTTGACTGCCAGTTCTCAGAATAGACCAAATCTGGCCAATGTGGGAAAAGCGAGACTAAGGGAGATTATATCGGTGGGTGCAAAAAGCTAAAGCTCCAAGAACAGCCCTCTGCCTGCATGATGATCACACTTAATCCTTTGTGATCAATGATAAGCTATACTTTAATGCTCAATGACACTGATAGTTATTTCATGATATGGAGCGCTCCAGATGAATATGCTCATTGGCAGAGCCTTTGCCCAAACCTTCCAGCTCCTGGAGTCTGTTAAGCAGCACAGTTTCTTGTTTTTGTCTTCTGACAGTGGTGAGGCGGCGTATGCAAGGATTTCACAGCTGCGTCCCGGTTGGGATTCAACCCAACACTCTGTGGTCAAAGTGTCATGGCTTCAGCTACTGCCACATTAGCGTTTGGCTCTGGTCTGGCATTCTTTACTTGAACCGAGGACATAGTTTGTCATTAAGGGTATAAAAATATATCATAATGCATATCTGATAATAAAAACTCAATGCATCGATCACAGAATTGAATAATCGATTATAATGACTACAATAATACACCATGTCTTACAGATGGTGCCTCACATTATAAATATATAATTATAAATTTGATCTAAAATTACACTGCTGTTCAAAAGTTTGGGGTCGGTAAGATTTCTTTTATTTTTTTACCTAGGCTGCATTTATTTGATCAAAAACACAGCAACTCAATAATGTTGTAATTTAAAACAACGTTTCTATTTTAATATATTTGAAAATGTAATTTATTCTTGTGATGTTCAAGCTGAATTTTCTGCATCATTACTCCAGTCCTCAGTGTCACGTGATCCTTTAGAAATCATTATAATACGCTGATTTGTTGCTCAAGAAACATTTCTTATTATTTTCAGTTTTGTGGAAACCATGATAGATTTTTAAGGATTCTTTGACGAATAAAGAGTTCAAAAGAACGGCATTTATTTGAGAAAGAAACGCAGATGTATCAAAATATCTTTAAAGACACTTTTAATAAGCTCTTTCTTGAATAAAAGTATACATTTCTTTAAAAAAAAAAATCATACTGTCCCCAAACACTTGGGGGAATGGTAGAGTACATTTTGGTGTACTATCTTGTCTACAATCGACCGCAGTGTGAGTGATCTTTCTAGTTATGTATTTATGTATTCAACAGCATATTTTTGAAAATAATTATGAATCATTGCAAAGTAATCACTTTGGAATGAATCAGATTGAATTGTTTTTCGTGATTTTTAAGGCAAACAATTGGAATCAAGTTGAATCGGTGTCAGAACAAATATTTGCATCTCTTTTTGTCACGTAGTCAATACTGACAAAGAAGGCAAAGCAACAAAAAAAAAGGTTCTTTGCACTATTATTTGTGCAAAGAGAGCAAAAGACAAGACAACTATGATGAATGGGATGTCATAAATGCGCCAACTACATATTGTTTGGAATCGGGGATCGAGTTACTTGTGACAGATGAGCCGGTTGGTTTCGGGCCCACGATTCACTTTGCATTGCCGTCTTATCACAGTCCAGCTTGCCCCGACCTGTCAAAGCGACAGAGCCCTGTGGAATCCAAACAGGAGATATGCGTGCTAACTGTGCAGCGGGCCGCCTGAGAGAAGGCTCACAGAGGGTATAGTGTGACGGAGAGAGTGCTCCCAAGGTCGGGTGTTGGGTTTCCCTGCTTAACCTCCCAGGCTGATTGTGACATACTCCCCACGGCTCCCAGTCAACAAGGGCTCGCATGACCTCTTATCCCTTCTCCCCTTGGCAGTGTGAATCCCCACTAAATACCTCCCTGAGCTGCACCGCAAGGAGAGCCTGTTTAGGTCCCCGCTCAGCTGGATGGGTATCAGTAGATTTGGCCTGACTGCGCATTTTTCGCAACCGAGACGAGCTTGAATGTGACCCAGACTTGTTTTATTTTAGCTTGTGTTTGTGGGCCCCTGTCTTAATTTAACATGGCAGCTCTCTTTCTCTGACCACCAGGCTGAGAAGCTCTTGGAGTCTTGTGGTTTTGGCAAGCATGCCTGGACTGTCTGTGGAAAATCCCCTCCAACAAAACAGCACAACTCACTCAGAGGACCCTGAACCATAAGCGAGACAGGCCTTGTCAAACACTCCGAGGATTGACTCCGTAGCCTCCTGTTCCCGTGAAAGTGCCGCATGCACTTCAGATTGATGCTGCTCAAGTGTCAAACACTCGCCCAGTGATAGCAGGACGAATGGTGAGATACAATTACTGAAGGACAGATTGACGGATGTGTGACTGATATAGAGAAACTATTTGTAATCGTTTTAAATTCATTATAATTGAAATGCAAAAACATTTATTTTACATGTATTACTATTAATATTAATCATCATCATCTGTTATTATTTATTGAGTCTTATTTATGATTTATGATTGCTTCAATGAAATGATCATTAGACTGCAAAGTAGTTTATTTATTTATTTAATAAATGTATTTTATATATTTTTATAGTTCATATTTATTTAGAGTAATACAATTAAATTAATTCATCATTTAATATTATAAATAATAATACAATTAATAATAATAATCATCATCATTGATAAACAATATGCAGAAATGATTACTATTTGTTTTAAATATATTATCATTAGACAGAAAAAATATGTATTGTTATTATTATTATTATTATTATTATTATGTATTGAGTCATTTTCCAAAGAATTGTATCCTTTGCAGGGTCACAAGGTTTTCTGAGCCTTTATTTTACTGTTATACTAAACATTATCTCAGTGTTATTGTAATTGATTCCATGTCTTACTAAGAGAATTAATAATAATGATTATTATTATATAAGTATATATAAGTTGTTTTGCAATGGATATTTTTGGGGTATCTCATTTTTAAGCTGCATTTCTCATTAAACGAAAGTGTTATTTTTAAAAGTGAGTATTTAGCCCCGTAAGTCCTTCGTTCATCTTCAGAACACAAATTAAGGTATTTTTATCCCCCCAAATTGTTGAATAAAGTCAATATTTACTTTTTTGCACACAAAAACTATTCTAGTCGCTTCATAACATTAAGGTTGAACCACTGTAGTCACATGGACTATTTTACCGATTTCTTTAATACCTTTCTGGACCTTGAATGTGGTAATTATGTTGCGGATTTCATCAAAAATATCTTAAATTGTGTTTGGAACGACATGAGGGGTGAGTAATTAATGACTTAATGAATGAATGAATGAATGAAATGTCATTTTTGGGTGAACTAACCCTTTAACTTCACTTATAAGTACTGTTGTAGACACCTGCTCCAGGATAACAGAACGGATAGTGAAATTACTAGCCAGAAAACTGTGAGCAAATTTTGTGACTCCAATATAATGCGTGAGACTATTTTTCGGTGTGAGGCACATGATGAGATTTCACAAGCTCATTATGCACTGCTGATCGCACTTCACTGGCAGCCTGCTATACCAAAACTGGTGTGAACACAGATGTTTCTATGCTCAAATTAAAAGCAGGAGTTACTGGTTGCTCTACTGTCGAATATACACCGAGTATTCTGAGCTAGAGATGTTTTCCAGCCCCTCCAATGTGAAAACGTCTTCGCCAACTTTGTCAACAATGGGCAAGAAAGCAAACTATGAAACAGCCATCTTTCACTGGGTTGAGATGGGTAAATATTTTCCCAGTTGTTAAGGATGAGCTAGCGAGCCAGCTATGCACTCGTTTTAATGAGGGGGTTTGGATGGAGGAACTTCACCTAGTAACTTTTCCAGGCTCAACATGGCAACTCAATCACGAGTCCAAGGGTGACATCGTACACCACCACGCCGTGAAATATTAGTGTCCAGAAAAATGGACCTGCAATTATTGATCTTTATAAAGTAATCCACCAGCACTTAACGGAAACCAAAGGAAATAGCTGAACAGAAAGCACTTCAAAAGACTATTTGCCCGTAGAGAATCGATATCATTGAACATAGTCGTTTTTTTTGCCTCGTTGCACCAGTTGTTTGAGACTTTGGGTTTGTTCTGTGAAAACCCAATCTGTCTCTTGATCTCTGCAGAAAAACACATCTGTTTCCTCTGCTCCATGTAAAACCAGTTCAGACCACATAGAATCACATCGACTGTCAGCTGAAACCTCCCGGTTCACCCTGATGATACGCACATGCACAGCTGGATTTTTGAAACCATTCACCGCTGACCAAAATGTCCAAAAATGTAAGTGCATGATATTTTTTAGTTGGAATACAATTTAAATATCTAAACATCTTTATTAGATACATTTGCCTGAGAGGCAAAACGTTTTGTTTTCAGAAAGATAGTAACAAAATTTTTTGTTCCTTACCCCATTAACATTTTTTTTAAGCATAAACCTCACTACAGTTAAATATCTATATTTTTTACAGATGGGAAAAAAAGAGATTCAAATTCAAAATCTGATTCGAAATGGTTTCAAATGTTATTCCAATCATATTTTTACAGGTCACAGTCCGAACGCTCTGCCTGCTCAACTCGTAACGTGCCAAAACCGGTGATACGGAAATGCCACATTCAAACCTTATTCAAACGGTATGTCCAAATTCTTCAGCTGTGACTACAGAACATCACAATACTCCAGGTAGTCTGCACCGCGACTCAACGGGGCGCTTATTTGGAAAGCGAGACCGTGCACCTCTATTTTTCCTGCATGTTTTGAAAGGCTCATCGCACACACGGGTACGCCTATGTCATTACCAAAGAAACCCATGCAGAGAGGTTAATTATGTCTGGACACAATTAATAGAGCAGAAAGTCTCCCTGAAAAGATCTGATTTGAGAAAAATAAATTCCGATAAATTTCTGATTTTTCCTGCAGTCTGAACATAGTTCTAACATCTCATTTTGCTGCTAAAGTTTTTTTTTTACATAAAACTGTTTCATAACAGCCCTTGCGAGGCCCCTCAGAGGAGGTATTGTTGATAGGCCCCCTTGGTTTGGCTGAAAGAGTCACTGTTCATTGTCTTTCATGTCATCATCCACAGGTCTTGTTCTCTGACACCCATGCTTCAAGCAAGCTAAGTATCAATGAAAAACGGGTCCAGGGAGGCTATAGGAACCTGCCACCTGATGTAGTTGTCAACTAGACACCTGTCGTGATAGTAGTGTTGGGAAAAGTTACTTTTAAAAGTAAAGTCTTTTTTATGGAAAGCAAAGCCCTGGGTAATAATTAGTCAAACGCACAGCCTTGCAAAGTATACTTCATTCGAGTCGCATCACGCATGTGCTCTCACCATGAGTTACAAGCCATGTATTTTTTTTATGCTACAGTTGTACAAATTACGGTACTTTCTAACCACAATCTCCCGTTTATGGCCTCCATCTTTGCTGTAGCTTGCATGCGTTCTGGTCTGTTGTGTTTTTATGCAGTTTTTCTTTGACCTTGTGAATCGACTCCCCTAGGGAACGATTGCCACTTTGTGGATAAACTAATTACTGCAAAAAAAATTAAATGCACAAGGTAAGCATAAAACATGAGGAAATTTGCGCCAACTGTACGTTGACCGTCGCCTATGTGTTAAAAGTGACGTATACTTTGGGCTTGATGCGTTTCGTTACTCTTGGAATATTTTTTCTCATCTGGACTGTGATTGCTTGTTCGTTTTTGAATGTAAATTTTTTTTTTTTTTCCAAATATAAGGCCCTTTCACACCAAAGTGAAATGAATAAAAAGGAAATGCGAGTTCACGCCTGTACATTAGAGGGCGAAGCTCAGACAAACCTTTCAGCTGTGCGGTCATTCTGGATTGCAGAAGAATAGGATGCAGGAGAACACTCTTCAACAATAATTAAAAAAAAAGAAACACAAATGTGATGTTTATCTAGAGTAATTTCTGCTTATTGGTATGGTTGAACTGGATAATAGAAGGTCTGCAGCAAAGACATTAGTTCATAAAGTGAGATGAAATACATAAAGTACATTTGTGTCATTTGACATTTAATTATAGTGGGTTTGTGTAATATTCAGTATTCTTTTTGAGAATGTTGAATCTGTTTTTGTGCAAAAAAACAAACCCTATCCTTCCCTTTTCCCTTCCTACTCTAGCTTTTGGTACTGAGCAATGTATGAAACTTGTATTGTGAGCACTTCCTGTGTCTATTTGCCAATTCATGAAGAATCGCTTGTTTGTTTTCCTCACTTGTAAGTCGCTTTGGATAAAAGCGTCTGCTAAATGACTAAATGTAAATGTAAAAGTGAGATGAATGAATCCATGCTTACATTTAGTCTAGAACTACAATGACCATCATGTTTACACAGCGAACACAATGGGTTTAATAAAAGTGGCCTGAAAACTTAATGTCATTGATATGAAAATTGTTATTTCACCCTCATGTCACTCCAAACCAGTAAGACCTTCGTTCATTATTTTTGCTTGTTTTTCAACGCTTTGAAAGTAATTAATGACCGACATTTCATTTTTGGGTGAACTAACCCTTCAATGCCCCGATTTAGATAAGCATGCATACACATTTTTTATGCAAAGCTGTTCATAATTAAAAATGTTTTGTACGTTTCAAAGTGCACGAAAACTTAAGTAAACGTCCGTGTGGTAGAGCCACGCTACGTAAAAATTCACACGAACACTCATGAGGTCACGGTGAACAATTCGCAAAAAATAAATCATGATGTTTTTCCCCTGTCTGCATGATTAGAGGCAGTTGCGTTTTTGCGTTTGAACAGAGCGCTGGATTCTGCTGGCAGTCTCTAGGGGAGATGATCTCTTGTTATGACAGGCTATTTTGGCTCAGTATATGCCTGGCACAGCTGCAGGGATGCTCTCTGGCAAGCGTGGATACAGTGTTGGCATGATGGGGCTTTTTATTTCCCTGTGCCAAGAAGTGTGTTGGTTTGGTAGCTGCTCTTTGGCCTATCACATGACAGGATGCTGATCTAGCCTTAATTTGTCCCTCAACACTCTAATGCAGAGCACTGATCCTGCTTTAATTCGCTCTCCATCACGGCTTGCTTTCATTTAATCCATAACGCATTAGGACCTGACCATTGTAATCAGATATAATCAAATAGCATTTGTGAAATCCAGCTTAAGATGTCAGAGCCCTTAGAAGTGGCATGTCCTTTTGGTATTCAAACAAAATGTAACAGGTTTTTGGTAAAACATCAGGATATTATACTTTGACCTCACTATGCTGGGTTACTTGCAACGAAACCTCATTGCATAAGACCATAGCACATTATGTCCTTAGTAAGTGGCTGGAGGCGTGCCAGACAAAACAACCAGATCCCTCCTGTCAATCTAGAGCTTTAGTGAGTGAGATGGTTGCCAAGCAAAAAGATAACGCTAACGCCGCAGCACAATGACAGAGAAAACAAGAGCAGCCGCTCTGTAATGCGGAACAGCGTACATGGTTAAATCACAATGAGGGGAATTTACAGAGATGCTGTCATTTTAATAGATGCTTTATTAGCGTTCTAACAAGCATTCTTGAGCAATGCAGCATTTGTATACACAGACACACTTCGGACATACCACCCTTTTCACTGTTATAGTTTTTTCTAGTTTCAGGTTATTTATTTACTATTTTATTTTAGGCCTGCCAAAGATGCTGGCTGGTATCGTTTAAAACTGCTTATATTTTTCAGTAGTATAATTGATATCTTCTGGCGTTTTCACGTTGAAATATACTCTGTTTTTTAGTTTTTAGTACTTTTTTTTGGAGGTGCTGCTAAAGTTAATATTTAAGCTGGAATCGTTTAAAACTGCTTATATTTTTCAGTAGTGTAATTGATATCTTTTGGCATTTTCATGTTAAAATATACTCTGTTTTTTAGTTTTTAGTACTTTTTTTTGGAGGTGCTGCTAAAGTTAATATTTAAGCTGGAATCATTTAAAACTGCTTATATTTTTCGGTAGTATAATTGATATCTTTTTGCGTTTTCACATTAAAATTTACTCTGTTTTTTAGTTTTTAGTACTTTTTTTTGGAGGTGCTGCTAAAGTTAATATTTAAGCTGGTATCATTTAAAACTGCTTATATTTTTCAGTAGTGTAATTGATATCTTTTGGCGTTTTCATGTTAAAATATACTCTGTTTTTTAGTTTTTAGTACTTTTTTTGGAGGTGCTGCTAAAGTTAATATTTAAGCTGGAATCATTTAAAACTGCTTATATTTTTCAGTAGTATAATTGATATCTTTTGGCGTTTTCATGTTAAAATATACTCTGTTTTTTAGTTTTTAGTACTTTTTTTTGGAGGTTCTGCTTAAGTTAATATTTAAGCTGGAATCATTTAAAACTGCTTATATTTTTCAGTAGTATAATTGATATCTTCTGGCGTTTTCACGTTGAAATATACTCTGTTTTTTAGTTTTTAGTACTTTTTTTGGAGGTGCTGCTAAAGTTAATATTTAAGCTGGAATCATTTAAAACTGCTTATATTTTTCAGTAGTATAATTGATATCTTTTGGCGTTTTCACATTAAAATTTACTCTGTTTTTTAGTTTTTAGTACTTTTTTTGTAGGTGCTGCTAAAGTTAATATTTAAGCTGGTATCATTTAAAACTGCTTATATTTTTCAGTAGTATAATTGATATCTTCTGGCGTTTTCACGTTGAAATATACTCTGTTTTTTAGTTTTTAGTACTTTTTTTTGGAGGTGCTGCTAAAGTTAATATTTAAGCTGGAATCGTTTAAAACTGCTTATATTTTTCAGTAGTGTAATTGATATCTTTTGGGGTTTTCACATTAAAATTTACTCTGTTTTTTAGTTTTTAGTACTTTTTTTGGAGGTGCTGCTAAAGTTAATATTTAAGCTGGAATCGTTTAAAACTGCTTATATTTTTCAGTAGTATAATTGATATCTTTTGGCATTTTCATGTTAAAATATACTCTGTTTTTTAGTTTTTAGTACTTTTTTTGTAGGTGCTGCTAAAGTTAATATTTAAGCTGGTATCATTTAAAACTGCTTATATTTTTCAGTAGTATAATTGATATCTTCTGGCGTTTTCACGTTGAAATATACTCTGTTTTTTAGTTTTTAGTACTTTTTTTGGAGGTGCTGCTAAAGTTAATATTTAAGCTGGAATCGTTTAAAACTGCTTATATTTTTCAGTAGTGTAATTGATATCTTTTGGGGTTTTCACATTAAAATTTACTCTGTTTTTTAGTTTTTAGTACTTTTTTTGGAGGTGCTGCTAAAGTTAATATTTAAGCTGGAATCGTTTAAAACTGCTTATATTTTTCAGTAGTATAATTGATATCTTTTGGCGTTTTCACATTAAAATTTACTCTGTTTTTTAGTTTTTAGTACTTTTTTTGGAGGTGCTGCTAAAGTTAATATTTAAGCTGGTATCATTTAAAACTGCTTATATTTTTCAGTAGTATAATTGATATCTTCTGGCGTTTTCACGTTGAAATATACTCTGTTTTTTAGTTTTTAGTACTTTTTTTGGAGGTGCTGCTAAAGTTAATATTTAAGCTGGTATCATTTAAAACTGCTTATATTTTTCAGTAGTATAATTGATATCTTCTGGCGTTTTCACGTTGAAATATACTCTGTTTTTTAGTTTTTAGTACTTTTTTTGGAGGTGCTGCTAAAGTTAATATTTAAGCTGGTATCATTTAAAACTGCTTATATTTTTCAGTAGTATAATTGATATCTTCTGGCGTTTTCACGTTGAAATATACTCTGTTTTTTAGTTTTTAGTACTTTTTTTGGAGGTGCTGCTAAAGTTAATATTTAAGCTGGTATCATTTAAAACTGCTTATATTTTTCAGTAGTATAATTGATATCTTTTAAAATTTACTCTGTTTTTTAGTTTTTATTGTAGTACTTAGTTTTAGGTTTTTTTTGGAGGGGCTGCTAAAGTTAATATTCAAGCTGATATCATTTAAAATGTTCTAGTATTATTAATGCCTTTTTCAATTTTAATGTAGGAGAGTTGTAAAGGTTTCAAGTTTATAATATATATAAGTATCGAAAAGTAATATTGAAATTATTTATTTTTATTTTATTTCAGTTACTTCGACTTTTTTTTTTTTTTTTTTTTAGTATTTAGTATCTATTTTAGTCCTTACATTTATTTTTTAGGGCAGCCAAAGTTAACATGCATCATTTAAAAATGTTTAACATTGTGTCTTTTCAGCTAGCACAGTCTAGTATTATTGCTCTCGAGTAGTTTAATTTCATGTTTAAAGGGTTAATTCACTGAAAAATGAAAATTCAGTCATTAATTACTGATCCTCATGTCTTTCCAAACCCGTAAGACCCACATTCATCTTCAGAACACATATTAAGATATTTTTGATGAAAGGCGAGAGCTCTCTGATTCCTCCATAGACATTAATTTAATCACCACTGGCTAAGCATTGGCCGACGCAGTTCACGTGAGACGCCGGCCAATAATGAGCGTGACGTAAACACGGAAGTGCTGCACTGTCTATACAGTATAAACTGCATAGGAGACAAAATTTTTGGGTGAACTAGTGCTTTAATGGAGAGGTTTATAATATATTTCCCGGGTTTCACAGACAAGGCTTAAGTTAGTTTGAGCTGTTTTAACTGAAATCAACTTGCACTGGCCCGACAAAACAATCAAATCCCAACAAACCGTCCCATACCGGCGTGATCAAAAAGATCTTAAACTAGATTAAATATTTTGACTGTTGCGATTCCAAAACGGTTTAATGACCCGTAACTCTGCCTGAGTATCCGACAAGTGTTCACTGTTGGCCAGAGGAGAACTGGCCCCCCGACTAAGCCTGGTTTCTCCCGAGGTTTTTTTCTCCATTTGTTGGAGTTTTGGTTCCTTGCCGCTGTTGCCTTTGGCTTGCTTAAGTTGGGGACACTTGCTTGATATTCAGCAGTGTTTTTGATATGCCTGCACTGGCGCCGTTGTATACAAACTGAGCTGAGCCGGACGATCATGTCACTGTTCTCTACAGTGCTGATATACATAAATTAACTAGACTAATAACTATTGATATTTGCAACGGAATGAATCAATAATATATAGAATAAGCTGCACAATGACACCATTTTCTTATTAATGTAAAGCTGCTTTGCCACAATTTGCATTGTAAAAAGCGCTATATAAATAAAGATGACTTGACTTGACTTGACTTGACTGGCATATCTTAAAATATGCTATTGTTTTGTCTCAAGATGCACACCAGTAATGTTTTTTTTTCTAAGGCACGTTTATAAAGCTACCTAAATATCCTAATTGAACTAATCCTGGCTTAATCGTAGCCTTGTCTGTGAAACCCGGGCCATAAAACCATACTGAAATAAAGTATTAGTTATTTTAGTTCTGTTAATAAAAATGTTTTCCCTCAGTTTGTTCACAATAATAACACTGACCTCTCCTTTATGTTCAACAGTGCAACCACTGACTCGACTACGCTCTTTGCAACAAAACTGAGACGCTTTGTGTTTCACGCCAGCCTGATATAAGATCAAAGCGTGCGTCCTCCGGCGATGCATGAAAGAAACGCGGGTAAATGTTGTATGGAAGAAGACGGTGGCACTCCACTGTGGAAAATACCACAAAAATGATGATTTATTTTGCTTCACTTTACTTCACTGCATACGAGGAATGGCAAGCCACGGGACAAAAGATTTTTCAGGGAAACCTCAATGGCCATAATGAAGGGGAGCCTTGTTTTAACATGTCATTAAAATGATTCTGCATCTTGCAGCAATCTGGGGAATTACAGTCTGAGCTTGTACAGTGCCCAAGTTGGCAACGACCACCAGGTGGCAATCTGTCAACAGCCTGACTTATTTTTACATTAATGGAGACTAATACATTCGATAATATGTATATGAATCAGACTATTGGAAATGGAAGTAATTATTAGCCTGCATATATTGTAATTTCTAGTTGTCAGGCAGCCATTTTGCTTTGTATGGTTGGCCAGTTTGATAATTGATGGGTAATTTGCATCCAGTTTATGCTAGAATAATATTGAATTTAGGTGTATTTTATCATCACTTACTCCTTTGACTTGCTTTGGATTTTGCTGTTTTTTTTTTCTTTTGATTGTTTGAGTGTGACGTACTGCTCCGAGATCCAAATGCAGTATTTATTAAACAGAGGGCAATCCACAGTCGTAATCCAAAAGCCAGGCAAGGGCCAAAACATCAATCCAAACAAAGACAAAGACCAGGCAAAAAACAGGAAAATCCAAGCAAACCAAGACATGGGGGAAAAAAAAAAAGCTACAAAGGCTCAAAAGTGCAGCAAACACAAACATGCAAGACCTAGAGATGAGTGATTAAATAAACCAGGTTAATATAGGCAGACACAATGAAATGAGCAACAGCTGAATGTAATCATGGCTGACAGTCCAGCCAAGGGGTTATGGGAAATTGAGTCCGTGACAGTGAGGCAGTAGTCTAGGGTGGAGTACCCTCTGGTGGCTGTTAAGGGCACTCCAGCGGGTGATCATGACAGTGATCATAACAGAATTTACTGATTTTTACCAAGGTACCAATATACATCTGTGACGAGCAGTGCAAGGGTTCTTCGACAGCATGTCCCTCCTTCCTCCCGGGTTTCGGCACCAATGTAACACAGTACGGGAAGAAGGAGACGGGAACCGGCGAACATTCAACGTAATTACAATCAAATAAATAAACAAACAATAAAACGAAAGTAAAATAACACACAAACATAATAAAACAACATAAAATCCAGGCCTGGTCCTCTCTGAGAGACACGAGACCGGTGTAGCACACAGCTGACGCTCATTATCACTCGGGCCGTTCCCTCACGGTCCTCAAGTATTCTCGTCGCTTCATAACACTGCAGTCACATGGACTATTTTAACGATGTCTTTACGACCTCAAAATGCGACGGCGCTGCCTATGTATCATCAAAATATCTGAATTTGTGTTCCGAAGATGAACAAAGGTCTTACAAGTGATGACTTAATGACCGAAATTTCATTTTTGGGTGAACTAACCCTTTAACTTGTCCCAGTAGCCCCAAAGGTGCACTGTTTGCACTTTTTTTTTTTAATAATGTGTAACAGATACTGAAAAATGTCTGATATGCTGGTTCTTTTCCTTGTGGTATCCTACAGACGGTCTGGGTTACACCATTGGTTAAGCAGAAACTAGTCTGTCTGAGGTTCCTGACAGTGGCAAACCAAACATGTTATTAGAAACACCACTGGAGTGTATACGAAGCCCGGATCAGTTTAGAGCAGCCATGGACTGTGACATTGATCGATTTCAGTCACATGGATGTATTTCTCCTCTCTTTCGGAGGAAGGATTCTTGTTACTGTAAGTGGTGAAACACTTATCCCCACAGTCTAAACATACTGGTGGTCGCAGCGGGAGCGTACAGTTAGAGACGATTTTCAAAGGAGAGCACTCTTCAAATTGCTCTGTGAGCACAGCTATTTTCTACTCTAAATAACATCCCACAAATCCAGAAGAAGGAATTGTTGAGAAATGCCACTGACAGGTTGAGAGACAATTAAAAAAAAAAAAAAAAAAACGAGGAGTCTGTGAAGTCTGGTTCCTCTCGGTGTGAGTTTTTCTTTACAGACTGGAATTGCAACTGGAATTCATTACTGACCTCCAATGCTTACAAATTAATGTTCTCCGTTGCAGCAATGGAGGTTTTTGAAAGTTTCGAAACCGTTAGAGGGCCATAAATATTGATGAGATTGTCTTTGAACGTACTGCATGATTAATTAGCCGAATCAAGTGCGTTCAAGGTCACGCTGTGGAAAGGGAATGGCTGCGTATCGTGTTTGTTTCCCCCGAACAATTAGCGGTGTGAATAAAAGAGCGACGGAGAACTCGGGGTTGTTTACCACAGGTAATCAGTCATAAAAGCCCCCGTGCACAATGACCTGTATCGTTTAAAAGCTACCGTGAACCTACCCGCTGAATTAAATATGAGGAAAGTTAACGCTAAGAGCTCAGAATGAGTCCAGAAAATACCTTCGCGTGGGAAGTCGGCCTCTCTGATTCTTTTGTGCTTTTATTTGGAGATGTGCAGCCGTGGTGTTTTTTCTAAGATGTTTATTTGTGGTATGCATTTGGAGCGAGCCGCTTTGAACGCGGGGGCTGCTCAGCGGGAGGCCGCTGGCATTAACATTAGAGCAGCGCGACGCTCCTCAGACAGGCCTCTCTCCGCAGCGGAGTAATCACAAAGCAGAGACGGGATTATTGTCACAGATACTTTGACGCAGGTAAACTGCCTCCCGATGATGCCATGAAAGTTTAGTAGCGGCCTCTTTAAAGCTCTGTTTTGATTGTTATCACCACATTATGAGTCTTGATAGGTTTGCCAAATATGCAGCAATGCCGTTGACAGCTTCAAAACAGGGAAACTGTCCTTTCCCTTGTCAATGTAGTGTCTCATCTTTTCATGTCACTTCCTGTCTGCACTTACAGAGACAAAGTTTTGAAATTCTTAGTGATTAATATTCACAAATATTTGCATGTGTCTACATATATCTAGAGAGTCCCTGACAGTTTCAAAGCACTTTGTAGCGATGAGCTGTATGCACCAGCATAACTATAAATATGTCTAGTGGATTCAGAATCAGTGACTTAAAAGGAGCAGTCGCCCAGCTTTATTGTAGTTTGTTGTGGCCTAATTTCTAAGGAAGCCTGTGAAAAGCAGCCTCTCTCTCTCACTTTCAGTGCATCAAGGTGTAAAGGATTCATAAATGCCCCGCTGTGGGGGTTTTACTGACGGCCACATCATGGTATAAATTAGAGATAATCGATATATATATATATATATCCAAGTTTTTGATAGCAATATGCCAAATTGATTTGTTATATTTGTGCTTTGACACAATAACTAAATGATCATTAGGCTAAAACAATACAAAATATTAATAAGTATTGTTATTATTATTATTATATCAAAATAAGATTATTAAATAAACATTGTAATCTATTAATCATTTAGTTCATATTATAATTTTAAGAAGTTGTTTTGCAGTCTAACTTTAAAATATGTTTTTCATATTTATTTTTGCTATAATGTATGTTGGTTGACAAATGAATTTTATAGTTTTAAGAAGCGTATGAATTATTGTAAGTAATTATTAATATTTATTCAGAGTTGTTTTGCAGTCTAAATGGGCTTAATTTTTTAATATATTTTTCATATTTATTTTTATATATTTTTGCTATAATGTATGTTGGTTGACAAATGAATTTGATCATTTTAAGAAAAGTATTAATTATTGTAAGTAATTATTAATATTTATTCAGAGTTGTTTTGCAGTCTAAATGGGCTTAATTTTTAAATATATTTCTCATATTTATTTTTAGATTATAATTTTATTGTTATAATTTATGCAAGTTAATAGACTGTATCATTTTAAGAAAAGTATTATTATTATTATTATTTGCGCAAATTTTTTTTATGGTCTTCTTTTTTATGTTTTTCATATTTATTTTTGCTATAATGTATGTTAGGTGACAAATGAATTTTATAGTTTTAAGAAACGTATTAATTATTGTAAGTAATTATTAATATTTATTCAGAGTTGTTTTGCAGTCTAAATGGGCTTAATTTTTAAATATATTTTTCATATTTATTTTTAGATATTTTTGCTATAATGTATGTTGGTTGACATGAATTTTATCGTTTTAAGAAAAGTATTAATTATTGCAAGTAATTATTAAAATTTATTCAGAGTTGTTTTGCAGTCTAAATGGGCTTAATTTTTTAAATATATTTCTCATATTTATTTTTAGATTATAATTTTATTGTTAGAATTTATGCAAGTTAATAGACTGTATCATTTTAAGAAAAGTATTATTATTATTATTATTATTTGTGCAAAATTGTTTTTATGGTCTTCATTTTTATGTTTTTCATATTTATTTTTATGATGTATGTTAGTTGATCAATTCATTGTTTTATGATTCTTATTATTATTATTTCTATTTATGCAAAGTTTATAATATTTGTCATAGTTATCGGTCACATTGATAATCTGTCTATAGTACAAATGCTTGGGCCACAGTTCAGACTTGACTTTGAATGTGTTCGATTCTCCCTAAAACAGTAAGAAAGCTTCGTCACTGTTTCTTCAACAGAGCAGCCAGTGAACAGAAGACAGTTGCCATGGCAGCATTGATAAACAAACAAATGTGGTACCATGGAATGCTTCAAAATATTTACAATGGAGTAAAACCCTCTTTCGGTCGCAGGCGGGATAATCTGGAACGCTTTGCATAGCACAAATTGTTCTCAGCTGGAAGGTAGTTCTCTCCCGTGGGTCAGCCCTCGACTGTACTGGAGGAAACCACCGACTAGCAGGAAAGAGCATTCTCTTCATCGAAAACCATCAATTAACATTTTTACCCCCATTTTTACAACATTAACATCTTTTTACCCTACAATGCATTTCTTTTTTATTATTTGCATTGCTTTTCCCCCGCTGTCCTTGACCAGAACAGACTCGCAACCCATTTTCGGGTCAGAATCCACCAGTTGATAATCTGACATTCAAGGAAGGCAAGAAATGAACTTTTTTTTTTAGCACATACCTAAAAACCAAACCTAAAATCACGCACTCTCTAATGTGTGTTAATGACAAATGTTGAAAGGTTTAAAAACCCTGCGGAAAATCCAATTGCATATGATTTCACAATGCCACTGCACATTAAAGATAGAGGCAATTTCTGATTAGGCTCAAAGGTTACATTCATTTTGATTAATAACCGAGACATGTTTCCCTAGCAACCGCTACGTGTGTTGTCATTGGCCCTGGGCTATACCCAAGTCAACTGAATACATCCTGTGATTAGCGGCGACTGAGACATCCAACCACGTTTCCAGTAATAGCCTCATTCTGAGCTGTATTTCCTATCAATCTATCAGAAGCCTCCAGGTCCCAAAACCTCTTTCGTCGAGGCCACTTCAGCAGATTAAAGAAGGATTCAATATGGAAGCGTTTAGGTTATTAAATATTTCCTGTAGAGACTCTTCAAGGCTAATTGCAGTGAAGTCTTTTCAGTTCTGTAGATACATTAATGATGCATTCATAACAGTGTGTTTACGTATACATCCTTGTTCACCGATACCCACATACCAACCATTTCCTACTGGAATTACACACCAGACAATAATGCCAACGCGCTTGAATTCGAACACTTACCTGTCGTAAAAACAAGACCTGCCACTATCTGACCCCACCTTAGAGCTTTTGTTCCACCCGATTGAAATGTACGATTGCACAACAACTGCCACTTTCCACATCTGATGTCAGTGAGGCCCGAGAGATTATAAATGTGCTTTTTCTTTCGTTCCAGTCTAAGAGTGCAGTATATAATCTTGTACTTTCTAGAAAAACGAAAAGAAAAAACATTTCCCACTCACCATGCCATGGTTTAGCCACTGGGGTATAAAGTTGTCCAGGAGTCTCGGGTAAACCAAATCTCTGTCATATAGGTAAAGAGCCCAGAACATAGTCACCACAAACTGCAAACAGAAAAGAAAGAAGAAACTGATAACATGAAGAATACATTCTGTTAGCAGTATGAGTTCATTTTATCAGCCTATTGCGTATTATACAATGTGATATTTACATTTCTAGTCATTTTTTTTAATGAGATGAGTAGACTGTATGTGGTCTCCGAAATGACCAAAATCTTGTATCAAAATACAAGAACATGCATAAATTTATATCATGATGCATATTATGACATATCTATATATATATATATATTATTGCAATATATATGTGTGTGCGTGTTTTTGTGACATATCAGGACACAAATGTGTATAATGACATGGGTATGGTGAAATATGAGGACATTTCATATGTCCCCTCTTTTCAAACAGCTTTAAAAACATACTAAACAATGTTTTATTAAAAATATAAAAATGCAGAATGTTTTCAGTGAGGGTTAAGTTTAGGGGTGGGTGGGGGGGGGGCAGAATGTACAGTTTGTACAGTATAAAAACCATTACGCCTATGGAATGTCCTCACTTTGATCGCAAAACGAACATGTGTGTGTGTGTGTGTGTGTATTAGTGCTGTATATTAATAATTTAATAATAGATTAATCACATCTAACAAAATGTTTTGAAAACATATATGTACATATATATATATATATACACATACATTATATATGTACAAACTCTTATGTTAGATGTGATTAATCTCGATTAATCGATTTGACAGCTCTATAGATAGATTGATAGATAGATAGGTAGTGCTGAAAAGTATAGATTGATAGATACTAGATAGATAGATAGATAGATAGATAGATAGATAGAGGACATGTTTGTGATTATTCCTGAGCGCTAAAGCTTTCGACTGAACAGCGTTATAAGATTCAGCACAGGATAAGCTTTACAATAGTAAGTGATTCTTGTGTTTCAGGCGTCAGCCATCTCCAACGTGGACTTTCTTGAAATGAGCTCAAAAGGAGAAACTGCAACTACATTTCATCTTCAGAGGAACTCCATGACGTTTTA
Source organism: Opsariichthys bidens (assembly GCA_037194245.1). Classification (NCBI taxonomy): domain Eukaryota; kingdom Metazoa; phylum Chordata; class Actinopteri; order Cypriniformes; family Xenocyprididae; genus Opsariichthys; species Opsariichthys bidens. Next base: position 4,762,757 of record CM074282.1, read on the forward strand.
AGATCTCTCACTCCCCGCAAAGATTTTAAATTGAGCACATCTCATTATGCCGAAAAGTCTAACTTGTCTAATATCCTCTTTGATTCCCCATCTACAGGACACAATCTCTGCGCAAAACCCTGACAAGCACTAAAGTCAGCCATGAGCACAGCAAACCAACACACACAGCTCGTATTTTCATATCAGCATCCCATAATTAATCCCCGAGAGCTGACTCTCTCTTCCTTGCTTTTATCCAGCACTTACTTGGAGCTACAGATGCCTTCTGTGAAGAAGGACAGTGTTAAGATGATGAGGACATCACACACGCTGTTAAAAAAACAGGCATGTTGGTGTGGAGCATGCAGGCCTTGTGAAAGAGTGTTTGAAGTCTCGGGCTCTCCGAGGAGGAATTTCACTTCCCCTGCTGTAATCCTGAACTGCTCAAACGTATTTGCATTAATGGTTCTCACTTATGGGCGTGACAGATTTCTGTTTGGTTTGGGAGTCTCCGATTATTTTGCAGGATTCTTGTTTCCAGTAAGGGCTTGGATGATGGTCACCATACCCAAATAAAACGGCGGCACTGTGAGGATAGGCCTTGTGAAAGGATCTGTTGTGCTTTTGAAGCATATTTCAAGTAAACGTTGGACGTTATTTTGAAAGCGCCACTTAAATAAGTTCATTGCCGGACAGGTGGTTTATTTGGATTTGCCCGTTCCATGCGCTCTAACTGGGCACTGTGGATGAACCACATAGCACACGGCAAACCTCCTCTATTATCCAGCCAACCCTGCTGGACTGGGAAGCTTCATCCCGTCGCCTGGCATTCTGTAGGTCGAAGGCCGATGGAGCAGAATTTGCTCTCACTGTATCTCAGAAGAGACACATACCACTAATAGGTGTCAGGAAATAACCTGGCTAAAGCTAACAAATTATGCATATCACTCAAACACAGTTTCCCAATATTAACGTCAGCACTAATGATGTTCATTGTGATGGCTGTAAGCTGAGCCTCATGGACTGAGGGCCAGGGCCAAGTCAAGCATCTATTTCGTGTTTGTATCATGGCTGTCGGGCTGCTAAGTTTTTTTTTTTAAAAGCTAACAAGGAAGCAACCTCTGCCTGCCATCTCATTAAGCCCTGCTGACAATCTGCAACCGCAAGATCTGCAAATATCCACAGAATGTCGCAACAGTCAAAGCTGCGTGTCTATGTTTATTATATTTTAAATGTTATATTTATATTACATTTCAAAAATAACAAATACATGCACTTCCAGTCAAAGATCGTTCAGAAATCATTTCTAACGTGCTGATTTTTTTCATTCGTATACAGTAAATGCAGTTCTTTTGAACTTTCTATTCTTCAAAGAATGCTGAAATCAATGAATCATTCCACAACATTGATAATAATAAGAAGAACCATTATTAATAATTGAGCACCAATAATAATTGATTCAGCATTTTATAATGATTTCTGAAGGAATAAATTACATTTTAAAAAATGTTAAAATAGAAAAACTTCATTAGTAATATTTCACAATATTACTGTTTTTGCTGCATTTCTGTACTTTTTGTTCAAATAAATAAATGGTGAGCCTAAGAGACTTCTTTCAAAAACATTAAAAATATTAATTATGCCAAACTTGAGAGTTTATTTTTAAATATAATACACACATGTACACAGATTACCTTTAATATTTACATAAAAGAATATTTCAGTCTAAACATAAGTTTTATGTAATTTCATTACATAGCAATGTTCCATCCGTTTGGATGACATAGTTTTAACATGAACAAACTAATAAACTTAATGTGATTCATATTTGTCAGTCATACGTAAATGAATTAGGTAAGATTTATGTAATAGTTCACAGGTTACTGAACACTGTTTAGTGGTCGTGTGTGTGCGCACTACTCAGTTAAAGTAGCATTGAAGCAGAGTCAGAGTTAATGAGATCATTAAGTGATGATTGAGCATTAATGATGAACGCCTGCTGTTAACAAGCAGAATCACTGCTTGACGGAGAAACACAAGAACTACAACTGATGAAATCAACTGAAGATAAAAGACATTTAATCTCTCACTATTACATAAATCTTACCATTTTCATTTACGTATGACTGACAAATATGAATCACATTAAGTTTATTAGTTTGTTTATGTTAAAACTATGTCATCCAAATGGATGGAAAATTGCTATGTAATTAAATTACATAAAACTTATGTTTAGACAGAACTATTTTTTTGAGTGTACAGTGAGGAAAACAAATTGCTGATTCAGTCTGGTCATGAGATACTTGCACACTTCAAAATGTACTTTACTTTATTTATATGAAGAGAAAGGTTGTACCATTAGTGATCCCTTGCAATGTAAGGAGATTGCCTGTGTCTCTTTCATTAAAATGAAATGAGCAGAGTCGATTTTCTTTCCACTTAAGGTTTAAGTCACTTTGACTCTGTCATTTGACATCTTAAACTCTTCAATAACATTGTGCCATGCAATATTAAAAGATCTTTAGCCAGCCAGAGACAAAGCAAGACATTTGTGACAATTTGAATATTTTCCATGTAATTATCTGATGGTTATCACTGACACACAAAAAACAGAAACAACACAGTGTTTCCTTCTACACTTTGCAGGACGGGATTTTATTGCACAGCTGATTCTGTGACAGTGCCAGATAGACCGGGGATTGATGACCGGGATTTTGCAAAGCAAATGAGATGTACATTTAAGACAATGCGTATTGCTGTCTGTATAGTCCCCTAATGCAAAGCAGCGTGTGTTGATGTGTCCAGATATAGAGGTATTGCTGAGAGAATACAGATGCTGTCTGACCTGACCTGCAGGCTTACACCTCTTAAGGAATGAGATGATTCACAGTTTTGATGGTCTAAATACAGATCTAAAGGCACCTAGTGTTTATTCTGCCCTACAGAGACAAAACAGAGTAAACGTTTGAACTGGATTGCACAAACGCTAATCCATAACTCTGGAAAATGGTGTTGATTTGATGTAATATGTATCTTGTGTTTGTTATTTTGTTTAGTTTACTTATTTCATTTAGAGGGACTTTTACGTTTATCGTAAAATGTGAAAATGTGTGTGTGTGTGTGTGTGTGTGTGTGTGGGGGGGGGGGGGTTATATATTTTGGGGTTAATAAGATGTTTTTTAAAGAAAAATAATACTTTTTTTCAAAATGAAAGCCCTGGCACTAGTTTTAGATGAAGAAATTGCACTTGTTGTTGTCGTTTAGAGCTGCAACTAACAATTTTTTTTTTTCTGTCAACTAATCTAACGATTATTTTTCCGATTAGTCGACAACTCTAATGGTTATTTTTATTAAGGTTTTTTTTTATTAATCTAGTGATCTTTTTTTAAGTAAGAAGTTAGAACTAATTTAGCAGTTCATTGAGGTATAGAAACACTGGGACACTCCATTATGTAATAATACGATTTGATTTTGATTCAAAATAAGCCACTTATGTGTGCTCGTCCAGTGGTAGACATTTGAACTTTAAAATGAAGAGTGTCAAAGACTTTCTCTACAGTCTTAAAAGAACTTTGATAGTGTTCAAGCCATTGAACAAATGCCTCCTGAACCGTGTGTTTTTCCTCTTGCGCTGTCTGTAATGCAGGGAGTCTTGTGATTGGTTGTCAAGGGAGATGAGGCTACTAAATTCTGATTGACTGGAATTTTGTCACATTGTAACGCTGGTTTGTGTTGAGCAGGCGAGCGGTCGGCACTTGGCGAGCGCGCAGGTCGGGTATCAGGAGCGCCTCGCACGTGCGAAAGAGAACGTCCGAGCACATCCAAATGAACTTCTTTGAAATGCAAAACTGATTTTCGTTCTCTCGAAATATTTTCTTATTTGCGAGACAAAGATTTTCTCCTCAACTCAGTTCACGCCCTTTTGCACGCTCAAAATATGATCTTGCGCATGCAAAAATTTGGCAGAGATCCAATTCCATAGGTGGTACGCCATTTCGGTTCTGCAAAGGGAACAAAGGACCATTTTATTTGACCTCTGTTTAAAGTATTCCCATACTTTTGATAATCGTGGTCTGGGTTTTTGTGACAGCATGGAACTTTCTCCGTTCTCAGGATGAGAAGCCGCCATTACGCGAGATGAATGTAAACAGTGTGACGCGTCGTTGCAGCACTATTGTCGTTTGTTATATGTTGTACAAGCAGGATGTGGCGGTTGGTTGGTGTGGTAGTTGTTCCGTCAAAGTTGAACATTCTTCAACTCTCGACGAAAACGTGAAATAGACTTGCCATTTTAAAAACATGGTGCTCCCATTGAAAACAATGGGAAAATACGTAATCCCGTACATGACATGCAGGAAAAAAATAGTAGGATAAATCGTGCACACGATTTAGTAAATCAAGGGAATGAATTAGTAAATCGTGCGCATGATTTACTTTTTTTTCCTTGCATGTCATGTGTGGGGGTCCATAGGAAAAATACGCTAGCCTTGGAAAAAAAATACTGGAAACAGTATAAATGCTGTTCTTTACAACTTAAAGAGTCCTGAAAATGTATCATGGTTTCCACAGAAATATTAAGCAGTAAAACTCGTTTTCAACATTGATAATAATAATAATAAATGTTTCCTGAGCACCAAATCGGAAAATTCAGCTTTGCAGTGTATTAAACATATTAAAATAGAATTTTTTTTTTATTGTAATAATTTCACAATATTACTGTATTTTTGATCAAATAAAAGCAGCCTTTGTGAGCATAAGAGACTTTTTTCAAATACATGAAAAAAAAAACCCTTAATGACCCCAAACGGTTGAAACAGAGCATTGAAAATTGCTTAGTAGCAAAAATATTAACATAAACATTGGTTATGCAGTATTTTACCTTTAGCACCCTCTATAAATGTGCTCAATACACAACCTTCCTTTCTTAGACCCAGTAAATGATTGCTTGAAACAAGTTTTGAACAGTCGCCTCTGTTTTCCTGTGGTTTCAGACATCTTAATGTCAATGACATGTGTGGGAGGGGAAGGGCAGCTCCAGACAAAGCATTGCATTCATGTTCCGTTACAGTACTGTTTTTTCTTTCCCACATTAACAATTGATCTTGATGGCTCAGAGAGTTTACAGTAGGTTCACACACTTTAAACTAACCGCACCATAAGTCATCGCCAGCCAATCACTTTTTCAGATATTCTGTATACACGAAAAAAAAAATGCAATGTTTGCATTTATGTACAGGCTTATATAAAAGCTGAAACTTTGTTTTTTCTGCACTCAAATAATCTGGATAGCTGCATTATTTTACTTTGAAAATTGGCCACGTCGATGTTTTTATTCAATTTCAATCCAATTTTCAATGTTGATCCTAAGCATTGATGTTATCTGAACATCAACATATCCGCACTGAGCCATCAGCTCCCATAATCTCCGGATGCAGGTCCAACTAACACAAATAAAGTGTGTTTTTATGTATATACTCAGTCAGTTAGTGTACATATGCAAAATAGAAATCTGATTGGTGATTTATACGTACCACACCAACGGGAAAGGCCAGAACAGCCATCATCCAGTCTCGTAAGCCAATCAGCTTCCTCAACTGCCTCTCTTGCTCCATACTGGCACTGCCTTTTGTCAAAAGACTTGAGAGGTCCGTCAGGACACACACTCCAAAGAACACCGCCTGAATGACCTGAGATACAGAATCATAAAACACTGGTTAGGAATAGGAAATGGAAAGGGAAAGGGAGCTGATTTGTAAGGTGTAAAGAGTACCTGAAAACCATACTTAAGTAAAAGTAGCGATACTTTACAGCGAATATGACTGCAAGTTACCAATTGACCAAAGTCTTAAAAGATCTGATTTTAAGAGTATTTAAGTATTTTGCTCATACTGAATGTAGGCTCAAAGATGCACTAGTCCTCAACATCTAAGAGACAAGCAAGAAACAAAAATAAAAAATAAAACTGAACACCTCACTATTGAAATAAATCAAGGTCGACAACAGCCACTTAAACGTCTACAAACACTCAAGTTTCAGTTAAGCTTAAAAAGCACATAGGTAAACCAATATCCTTCAAAAAGTTCTCTTCACTATAACAGATAAATAAAATATTAAGTTGAATCACAAAGTCTACTTGCACTGGATGCGCTAGTCTCGGCATCATCCCCGGCTGCAGCCACGTTCTCATCTAATAAATATGAAACAATATAATATAGTTCCTTCAATGCTCTGTAGATGGCGATGCCATTTCTTTTTGTAGCAGAAATAAACTGCTGCACAAAAAGTATGTAATGTTCGCATCTGAAAACTTGCTACCTTATCAGGCAATGACTTAGTAGGCAGCATTTACTCACGAAGGTACCTCGCGAAACTGATTTCGGGTAGCGTGGCGGTTTAATGAAACCTAAGGTGAAAACTAAGCAAATGTTTAATAACTACAATACTAATTTCTTGCTAGAAATGACATCAGAAGTGGGAAACTTTCTCATTTACAGAGAAAATGACCACCCACCACAACTTTCTAATGGCATCTTTAGTTTTTAGCTCAACTGTCCAAAACGGAAAGGACAGGATCGTGGGATATCAAAGGCACCGAGGGACACATCGAAGCTGCTTTCAAAAATCAATCAGATGAAGGTATCTCAGGAGACAGGAAGTAAAACTAACATTGGATTCGGACACGCTTTGATGCCTTCCTACCTTGGAATGCATCCTCCGAAGGCAGCACTTTTAAGTTTTCGGACGCAGCCAGTGAGTAATTGCATTATTATCATTACAAATGTATTGGAGTAAAGTATATACTTATTCAAAAATGTAGTCAAGTAGAAGTGGTGTAACTGTACTTGAGAACATTTTTCAAGTATCAAGTATCTGTACTTTATCGGAGTATTAGGAAACTTTTCCTTTTCCTTCACTACATTCCAAAACATAATAAGATGCTTTTAACGCCACTACATTTCATAAAAATGTTGTTCCAATCAGTTTGCAAATCTCACTGAAGGATTAATTTATGAGTCTCGAGTCAACAACTCACTGATTTAAATAATCCAGTCAGACTGAGTATCAAGTTAACAATTCACTGATTTCACAACTCCAAATGAGCCAAGAATAGCAGTTTGTTTAAGGAAATGCAAACTGCATATTTAGCTGTATTAGTTGTAAGTATATATATATATATATATATACAGTGCTGGGTAGGTTACTTTTAAAATGTATTTCACAACAGATTACAAAATACATGCTTTAAAAAGTCATTTGTATTTCGTTACATTACTCAAGTTTAGTAACTTAATCTAAATACTTTAGAATACTTTGGGATACTAATAAGTGCGGAATGAACGCAAAAAAGTTTTTATCTCACAATTCTGACTTTTTCCCTCAGAATTGTATGATATAAAGTTGCAATTGCGAGTTATAATGTCAGAATTATGAGATATAAACTCGCAATATTGAGAAAAGTCAAAATTATGATATAAACTGAAAATATTGACAAAAGTCATAAATATGAGATATAATTGCATGAAAAAAAGTCAGTATTGCAAGTTTATATCTCCCAATTCTGACTTCATAAAAAGTTGCAGTGACGAGTGAATTATAAAATGACTCAAAAGCAACTATCCCAACACATGAAAGCAGTCGTGGATCATCAGGTCATGACAGTTGGGCATTTTTTTTTTTATAAATTCAGTCATTTTGTCTTGTTCAGGACAGTACTAAATAAAAATGACATTTTTATGAGCCCTCTTAAAAGTATTAAAATGTTGATGAAACTTAACTCCACTTTTTCAGACCGTCAGAGAATCACCAATTGCTGTTTAAATGACATTAAAATTCAAAGTAATCCCTTTGGTAATCTAAAACACTTTTCAGATGTAACTGTAATCTGATTACCACCCATTTAAAATGTAACTGTAATGAAATACAGTTACTCAAATTGGTTGTATTTCATTACTCCCCAATATATTTATTTATACCAAGTAAATGAAATTTCCTCTGGTTTTGAAGGCCTCTCATTGACACTCAAATCAAAGCTGTCTTTTAAAAGCAACACAAGAGGGAAGTTGAAGGGAAACTTGAAAGCCATGCATTCATCTTTGGTTGTCTCAAAATAGAATGTGAGTATTTCTAAGTGTCATCATTTTCCAAGAGCAAACAAACTCACATCACAGAAAACAGAACAATATACAGACACAGTTGACATGCTTTAAAATGTTACAATGCATGACAGGCCGCAAGAAAACTGCCATTGAGATGATTTAATACACAACCTTTCCTCCAAGACCCATTTCTTGTGTTAAGCTAATATGTCTTTTTTTAGTCCATTTTCCATTAGTGAACATTCGTGATGAGAGCGTTAGGAGATTGCTTTGACATTAATTTACGATGGAAAGACATTCTGGAATTATGAGGGTTTCTTTATTATATCTCCTCCACAGATATCCAACATGCAAAAAAGTCTCCCATTAATACACTCTTTAATATTTCATTCCTCATTATCTTTCAGCTCCTAAATTTGTTTCCTGGTGCCTGAAGACAGGAGAAGCCCTGCTAAGGCTTCATATAAATGTTCGATTTGCCCAAAACCAATCTTTTATTGGAAAAGTCTTAAATCCCTACTACCAGCCCCCCCAAAAATGATCTATTTTTCTTACTCTACCCTCACTAATGCTTTTGATCTTCGCCTTCGCTGAGCTAAAAATGGACGTCGATCCTTTTCTCGCATCATTTGAGATTTAAAAAACAGCCTCGGTGCTAGTACACGAAGCCAAAAGAGGCATAAAATCATTTATTAGCTATACAAAGCCTTATTTTGTGCATATAACCAACCACAAGGATTCCCGGACTGAGATTCAAGTCTCCATGAAATCTAGTGAATTGCTTGTTTGAGGCTGGGAATAATAATAATTGGGCAAGGAAACAACAGTGTACTGCAAAAACAGTGGCGTGCAAGACAGTCTTAGATAATGTTGCATTCGTGTTCAAATAAATGTCTTAAAACTATATGCACTTCAAACGCATCACTTCGATTTATAATTATAGTTGCAAAGCGTTTGCAGCTCTCATAAAAATATAGACTGCCTTTCATCACGGTAATGATACACTCAGAAAACCTGTGCTAATTAAACTCGGCTAATTAATCCATGGGTATCTCACTGTCAGATCACTGAAGGCTTTCGGCCACACTTGACCGGGCACTTTATTGTATGACACCGAGAGCTCAACTCAATGCCAGGCTCCTCGAGTGACAATGGAAAGTCAAATCTAAACCCCGAAATTTAATAATTAATGAGGCCTGACGAAAACATAAATGGCTGAAATCAAAGTGGCACAGTTAGCACAATAGTTGTTACTTAGAGTGTTAATAGATGCAACAATGCAACGGTGGAGTTGATCAGTTGTGGATATTACAGCGAAAAGTATTTGATCCAGACGCGCTTGCATTTCTTGTGCCAAGATGAGATAATCCGTCTCTCTGAATGTGACATGTGTTTATCGTCTGTTCTAATATTAGTTTCACACAGCCCCATCATCCAGGTTGATTGGAGTCAGAGGTCTTTAAATGCTGTCATTATTAATCTTTTTACTGTAACACAAAGCGGCACAAACAATAAATCACTTTCCTATCTCTCTATGGTTGTGGTGGAAGTGATTCTTCTGTGTTTACGGACAAACCGTGCATAAAGCGTCATTGTGTTATTAAACGTATGAACACATCAATGCATTTTCAAAGAATAAAACAATTTTACAGCATACAGGGAAATCAATTTTGGAGTTACCAAGTTGCTTACGCTCACCAACCAAGGCTGCGTTTATTTGATCGAAATAGCAATATTGTGAAATATAGTTTACAGTATATGTTTTAATTGTAATGCAGTCACTAGAGTGTTTTACGAGCAAGCGTACATTTGAAAAAGCTCCACAATATTCCGAACATATCTGTACGTGAGATTATTCCCAGACAAGAAAGAAAAAAGAAAAAAACCCAGCAAACAGTGCACTGGACCAGATGTGCAAACGTGAAGTGTAACAAAACAACTTTTATTGCTATTAAAAATCACTGTTCGAAAAAGGGGGAGAAAATGGGCTGTTTATGTGGAAAATGTGAGTCATTGGCTCACAGACTGTCATAACAGTCAATGCGTATGTGTGTGTGCGCGCGCAGATGCCTAACGTGACCCGCATTTACTCTAACAAACTGCCAGAACAAAAGACAAGGATGCTGCTATTTATATTTCAAAACTGTGTATGCATCCTCCGAATTGTTCAGAGACCTGGTCGTAATTCAGCACAACCCTTCAGAATAACATTCATTATTAATGAGGATTTGAGATATGAAAAGCATGACATCATCTTTAGAGAGTTAAAAAGTCATTACGTCATGTGATTAACGTTTAATGATCAGTAAATATGACGTACGATAATTTGTGTAGGCGTATCTTTTTGTAGGAACATATTTCAGCACAACAGGGGCCTGTCATATAATGCATTATGGAGATCCCATATATGTATATATATAATCAGGCATTGCATGGGAACGACGCACATGCACTTACCAAATCTATGAACGTAAGAAACTTCCAGCTACCGCCGTATGTTTGATGCGCGGGCATGTCTATGGCTTTGTAATTGCAGAGGATAGAAAAATAAGAGAGGAGTATCGCTACTCTGAGGATCTGTGATGGGATGAGCGCCATTTTCCTTCCGTATTTCCGTCTCAGGAAATATCCCGTTGACGGAGGGATGCTGTTATGCGGTGGGGAGGAGGAGAGGGTCGCGCGGATGTGCGCGAGAGGTTGTTGCTATAGGAACAAGCATCGCTGCCTGTGCAGAGCAGCTCGTGTGTCACTGTTCTTTGTGCTCGCGCATGCTCATTGCGGAAAGGGTTTGGGGCAGTAGTTCTCAACCTTTTTTTATATAGAGTGCAACTCTATATAATTTACATATGACGTCAACAATAATAAACGATCAGATTTATTGGTATGGTATTAGCAGATAATATCCTTATCATACCTAGATGTTGCACACACAGAAGAGGCGGTGTTTTCTGGTGGCACATAGGGTATTTTGTTGTTTTCGTTTCACAGTGTGTTGAAATGCCTGGCAGTCTGACTTCTTCTGTGAAACTCGACTGTTCAATAAACTCAGGTCACACAACGTTGAGCGCATTGTACGGTGGCCGAGAGCGCAAATAAGAAAACACATGCAAATAATAAAAAAAAAACACATGCAAATAAAAAAAAAAACACATGCAAATAAAAAAAAAACGTGATCATTAGTTTGACAACACATCTGTTGCAAATCCTCACAACAAATGCAAACACAGAAACGCGCTGCAAACACAAAAACACACTGCAAATACAGAAACGGGCTGCAAATACAGAAACGCGCTGCAAACACAAAAACGCGCTGCAAACATAGAAATGCGCTGCAAACACAAAAACGTGCTCAAACACAAAACACACTGCAAATACAGAAACGCACTGCAAATACAGAAACGTGCTGCAAACACAAAAACACGCTGCAAATACAGAAACGCACTGCAAACACAAAAGCATGCTGCAAATACAGAAACACGCTGCAAACACAAATACACGCTGCAAATACAGAAACGCGCTGCAAACACAAAAACACGCTGCAAATACAGAAACACGCTGCAAATACAGAAACACGCTGCAAATACAGAAACGCGCTGCAAACACAAAAACGCGCTGCAAACACAAAAACACGCTGCAAATACAGAAACGCGCTGCAAATACAGAAACGCACTGCAAATACAGAAACGCGCTGCAAACACAAAAAGGGGCTGCAAACACAAAAACACGCTGCAAATACAGAAACGCGCTGCAAATACAGAAACGCGCTGCAAATACAGAAACGCGCTGCAAACACAAAAAGGGGCTGCAAACACAAAAACACGCTGCAAATACAGAAACGCGCTGCAAATACAGAAACGCGCTGCAAACACAAAAAGGGGCTGCAAACACAAAAACACGCTGCAAATACAGAAACGCGCTGCAAATACAGAAACGCGCTGCAAACACAAAAAGGGGCTGCAAACACAAAAACACGCTGCAAATACAGAAACGCGCTGCAAATACAGAAACGCGCTGCAAACACAAAAATGCGCTGCAAATACAGAAACACGCTGCAAATACAGAAACGCGCTGCAAATACAGAAACGCGCTCCAAATACAGAAACGCGCTGCAAACACAAAAAGGGGCTGCAAACACAAAAACACGCTGCAAATACAGAAACGCGCTGCAAATACAGAAACGCGCTGCAAACACAAAAAGGGGCTGCAAACACAAAAACACGCTGCAAATACAGAAACGCGCTGCAAATACAGAAACGCGCTGCAAACACAAAAAGGGGCTGCAAACACAAAAACACGCTGCAAATACAGAAACGCGCTGCAAATACAGAAACGCGCTGCAAACACAAAAAGGGGCTGCAAACACAAAAACACGCTGCAAATACAGAAACGCGCTGCAAATACAGAAACGCGCTGCAAATACAGAAACGCGCTGCAAACACAAAAATGCGCTGCAAATACAGAAACACGCTGCAAATACAGAAACGCGCTGCAAATACAGAAACGTGCTGCAAACACAAAAACGCGCTGCAAACATAGAAATGCGCTGCAAACACAAAAACGTGCTCAAACACAAAACACACGGCAAATACAGAAACGCACTGCAAATACAGAAACGCGCTGCAAATACAGAAACGCACTGCAAATACAGAAACGTGCTGCAAATAGCACAAACCACAACAGAAATGTTTCAAGGGGACCCAAAAAAGTGACGTACCCTACTTGACAACAGCACAAGCTAAAATTATTATTAAAATATATTATGTAGGCATTAATGTGTTTGACTAACAGCAGAGTGTTTTAATATGTGGCATTGTTGTTAACTAGTTAAACTTTAAGAGATGATAATTAAGTGGATGATTTAAAAATATTCGATAATCATCTGTAGCATACTAGTGTGACGTCATCGTAACGGCCGCCTGAGGGAGCTCGACGACCACATCATCTGTGAGTTTCTAGCAAACTGAAAAACACTTTATTAAAAATAATAAATACATGAAATAATGTAAACTTATTAATGTGTGTTTATTTTTGTTTGCTGTTTTGCAGAATTTAATGATTGTGAACACATTGTGCACTCAAACGCCGTAGGGATTAGTGAAAGAGTGAACGGGGGAGTGGTTTCGGACACAGCTAATAAGCAGGTCCTAGTAGGGTTCGTCAATTTTTGAGGTCCCCTTGAAACATTTCCGTTGTGGTTTGTGATATTTGCAGCGCATTTATGTGTTTGCAGCGCATTTCTGTGTTTGCATGTGTTGTGAGGATTTGCAGCACATGTGTTGTCAAACTGAAGATCATGTTTTTTTTTATTTGCATATGTTTTTTTTTATTTGCATGTGTTTTTTTTTTTTTATTTGCATCAAGCCCTTGCGCATACGCGACCTGCCGCGCATGCGCCGATGGGTTTTTTAAATCGATTTAAAACACAAGTACATCAAACAAACACATCAAATTCACATGTCTTCTGGCATAGGTTTTGCATATGCCATATACTTTATTACAGCACAAACAAAGGCTGCCCATCTCGCTCATTGACAGCAAACTGATTCTTCCATGTTTCTCACATTAGCTGCTTAACAAGATTTTAATAATGCATTAGTAAATGTTGAAATTAACATGAACAAAGATTAACAAATGCTGTAGAAGTGCAGTTCATTATTAGTTCATGTTAACTAATGTGGTTAACTAATGAACCTTATTGTAAAGTGTTACCATAATAACAAATGAGATTTCTGCGATATTTAGCCACTCAAATGTTCCCGGTTTTCATTTTAGAAATCTGGTCACCTTATAATAAATAGCAGTTTGCAAACAAGCAGCATAACAAGCTGTTTTGGACAGCTAAAAATAACTGGAAGCGAATGACACCGGAAGCGAGACATTACATTTACAAATGACCGAACCCTTACCTAAAAAATAAGGCGAATATTGTAGGCCTATACCTAAAAAAAAAAAAAAAAGTTACAAAAGCGATCGCACATTTCCACCATTATTGGCTGAAATGAAAGGTGCAGTTCATTTCTAGATGAAGTAAATTTGCACCTAGCTTTTATTTAACAAACAATCTAAATAAAATAATCACAAAAACCACCCTAAGAATCAGGCATGGAAGTTAACAGAGTAGAATGAAACATATATAAATAGCCATTTAACAACATAACCCTTCCTCACCAGGTCATTTTTGAATAGTAGCCTATACCTATAATTGCCCATTTGAGTCCATCACTTTTTGAGAGATGTCAGACAGTAGCAGACAAAAAAATTGCCCCCATAAAACCTACATTATTATACAATAAGACAGCTAAAGAGGTTTACAGTGGAAAATCCCTTGCCACAAGCACACAAATGGTTCCTAGAACAAGCCATTAAGAGGATGGAAGAATGAGGATTACTCCAGTTAAAGCAGCATTGCAGGGGCCAGTGTGATTCCTGGGACCTGGACTATATGTTTTCGTCTCCCTGTATTAAAAAGTGTATATTTTTTTTATGTAGAATCAAGGGATAGCCTGCATAAAATACACAACTTTAGTAATCACATTTCAAATAGCATTATGAAACTGGACAGGCTTACTGTCAATCACATGCCATATTATCTCAGCCAAATCCACTTATTACCAGCATGTTATTGCTTTTTTATATTTTCAACTCACCAGGTCACAAGATGATATGTGTACGATCCTTTTTTTCCCTCTGAAATATTCAAAACCTCATATTTATCTAACTCGACCTGAGCCCCATGAGCAAAATGAGAAAATGCAAAGAAAATATAAGGCACGCTGACTGCTGTGCAGGCTCTTCACCTACTGTGGGGTTTGATGGGGTCTGCCAGAGTGCAGGAGTGCTCCACAGTTTGTGGTTAACTGTGGGGAACGTGCAAGAGTTTCCAGAGCTGAGGAAGCTTGTTCACAGTAAGTGCACTTGAGTGAGATGCATGTGCGTGTGGTTCTAGATGAATGCACCCACTAGCAACCCAAAACTTCATCTCATTCAGCTGGCCCCAAACTCTCTGACATATAGGAAGCTCAGATTTCAAGACCGAAATATATGCAAGTAGATCTCAGTGAAATGTGTTTATTAGCGTGCCAAAAGTCTTGAAAACACAGATTAAGCGGCCCATCTCACACTCGAAAAGCTAAGTAAATAAAGGTAGTGTAGAGTTAGTCAGCCCAGCCACTCGATTTTATTTTGGTTTTCTTGGGGTTTATTTTGCGATAATAACTGGATGATTGTACATTACACGCCTACTCCTTAAATAAACCAATGCAATACGCAAACATCAAATAGGCAATTGATTTGAGTTGAAATGATATAATTTTTCCTGTATTTATTATGTTGAGACAAGTCCAATAATGTGCAAAACCCTTCGCCGGCAGTTTGATTGACAGGCGATCTGACCGATCATAACCCCAAATCGGCCATTTTGTCAGGGGAGTTAGTAGATTAACGTTGGTGAACTTGATAAATTGTCTTTCCACGCTTGAAACAACATTCCTTCTGATGTTCATTCATGTGTATTTGATGCTGTAAATGAACTAGTATGAAGAGCCGCTTGAAGGTAAAGAGCCACTATACTGTATTTATTGTTTAAACTTCTTTTAAAAAAAAATGTACGATATATTAAATACGAAACTGTTTCAAATGCCTGTCTTGCGCTGTCAGTGTCCTCTTTGCTCCTGGATGTATTTTTCACTGTGTGGCGTGAGCGCATGGCTCGTCGGACAATGCAAGAGTAACTAAAGGACTCTTCGCGAGGGGTCAATTGACCAATCATGTATGCCTGAGAGCTGCATAAATCTTTGTATTATTCAAAGTGATGCATGCATATAATGAAGGCCTGCTGAGGTGATGGAGTTGTGGCTTTGCTCTATATGTCTCTTCAGATTTTCTATGAACTTAAGAAAGTTCATAGCCTAGCTCATTGCCAATAAATATGCAATGGCAACCATCATTCAACCACATTTAAAAAGAAGGTTTAAGGCACTGAACCGCAAATTTTAATGCAGTTCCCAGACGGCGCATAGAGCAATATATCTGTCTTTTGGATACATTATCGTCATGGTTGGAGTTGTGTGGGGAAAGTCATGCTAATCCCTTTCCCCCTTATCAATCTCTGGTCAGATCTGCAACAAGAGCCCATGTAATTAGGGTGAGTTGCCCTTACGTACGTATACCAGCATGACATTGTAGCAAAGTGCACTGCAGCAGCCTATAAACAGACTACAGGGTCTCATTAAAATGTTGTTTCGTCTACAACAACATTATGCTGTGGACCAAACACTGGAGTGGGCACTGATGTTTGGACTTGTTTGCAGACATCAAAGTCTGCTCAATCAATCTAATGAAGAGAGCGAACGCACACATCTGCCAGGTCACCATACCTTTGTCCTGGTTCTACCAATTAGATGTCCCTTCTCAGAAACCTCCCACTCTAATCCCACAAATAATGAGGAAATATTATTCATTCATTACAACTGCCTCCAGATTCAATTTTGGTTTCATAACGGTCCCGCGGTCAATCAGAAAACATCTACACAGATTATGGGCTTTTTGGATGGAGGTTGGAAGGTCCGCCGGAGTTTCAGCGTCACATTGGACACATTGAGGACTCGGGTCTTCATTGTTGTGCACTATTCAAAGCTGCTTTTTAAATTCCTGAATTTGAACTGAGGTGGCATTTGAATTTGAATATAAACAAGTGTTAAAATGAATTGAAATTTGCACTAGAGTAAGACATATTTTGTTAACAACATGCCTGTCCAAAAACATAGTCCTAACCTTATCCCTACATCTAAACCTAACTTATCCCTAAAATCAGAGGGAAGTATAGGTGAATAAAACTGATGTAGAAGCACCTAAACCTGTTTTTAAGAATAACTTGACTTAAATGTGTCCCTCAAATCCTGATTGTTCCAGGATCAAAAAATGTGTTTACATTTGGCATCCAAAGCGACTTACAAGGGGAGCATTCTGGGGTTACGTTCCTTGCTCAAGGGCACCTTAGTCATGGTATCGAAGGTGGAGAGAGTTCATTCACAATCCCCACCGGCCTGAGAATCGAACCAGCAACCTTCAGGTTACGAGCCGACTCCCTCACCATTAGGCCACGACTACCCATGTTGTACTTAGTCATGTTCAATATAATAAATTGTGATAATTTGTCACAATATTCTTGTTTTAGTCTATTTTTTGATTTTAAAAAGGCACCCATTTTGAGCATGAGAAACTGTCAAAAACATTAAAAACTGAATGTGGATCGTTAGATGTGTTTGAAATGCCACCTACAGAAATTTGTATTCACTATATATTTCACTTTTGTGGACCAAGTTGAAAGAACGCTTTATATCTACAATTCAGAAAATTCCTCTTCCTGTTATTCCGATTCAAGTTCCTGTGTTGCTAATTCAAATTCACATTTATGATTTGAAAAGGTGCCAGCTCTTTTCACAACCCTGGCAGCTCTGCGTCCTGTATCTTCCCTCCTTCTCACGGCCCATTTGCTCGAGAATGAATGATGCATGGTGGTACGGTTTATGATGGTCCTCGTGGACTTCGAGATTTGAGTGTTGTTTACCGTGCCGGTGGCTTTCATCATCATCTTAACAGGCAATAAATGATACGATGTGTGTGTATAAAACACTCACCAAAAGTAATGGTGTTTCCATAGTCACATCACACATTCCATATCATTACTGTTTATGGTCTGCGGTCACAGTCTGTCCAAATACACAGATCACACACACCTGCAGAGATATTTAAAGCGCAAGGTGTGTATCCACAATGGAGAGGTGTGAAAAGACAGATGGCCGATGAGAGGTGTGCAAACACTGTACTTTCGCTGGTTTGGTGATGAAAGTGAGTAAAAAAAAAAATAGGCAAACATCCACAATTACAGCATAAGAGCTGGGCAAACAGAATTATGCGCAATAATAACATGCAGATGCTTTTGAATGTGACGACCGAGTAAGAATAACTCGCCTACTTAAGCTGAAGTATTTCCATTACCTGTTCGCAACAGGTCACTCGCCAGATTTCTTGTTTAGAAATAAAGCACGAAACGTTTTATTGCCTTTTATTTTAGGCCCCGAACCGGTCAGTGCAAATAAATCATTCAACTATTAATTAAAATGCTGGGTTGTCAGTGGAGAGAGATATCATTTTGGGATCTTATAGGAACTCCTGTGTGGCTCTGTTATAGTCTTTTTTCATTTCATTAATTTGGTGTTCAGCCAAGAGTGTTATTTTTATTCATAATTGGTGTAGTAGAGCAGTTTAGAATAATATCGGCAGTCACACTTCACTACGACTGTGTTATCTTTCATTAAAAGACTTTATTAACATAATCCTTTTCATTGACTATATTCAATAAATGTCTCTGCATTTGACAGACAACCAAAAGTCAAAAATGAGCCAGTGGCTCGACTGTGAGAACGATGTCCTTCCTGATCTGTGGGAAAACACGAGGACGGGATCCATGTGTGCCAAGTCCATTGTGGAAAACATTTGCACTGCCAGGCATCAATGTTTTACCGCTTTCTGTCAGTTGTCAACTTCAAACGCAAAGCTTCGGTCTCACGGGACAGAGGAGTCTGCGATCACTGCGCTTTTATCTCATGGAAACATGCTAAACTGCCTTTATGTGAGGTTTCCACGGTCCTGGAAAATGAGATAGACGTTCTGGGATGAGGTAGCACACACTGAAAGTCATATTTAGCGTGAAAAAGAGAGTAATAAAAAGGGGTCAAAGGTGGCATTTTATAAGAATAAAATGTTGTTTTTTTTTTGGAATGTTTTTTTACTCTCATATCTCGTGACATAAAGCAACATGCAGGTGAAATATTATTACTGTTATCTATTTTAATATATTTTAAATGAAATTTATTCCTGTGATGGCAAAGCCATTGTATCATTCAGAAATCATTCTAACTTGTTGATTTGACATTTCTGTGTTGAAAACAGTTGTGCCGCTTTTTATTGTTTTAATCAATACAAAGTTCAAAAGAACTGTATTTATTTGAATTAGAATCATTTGTAATCTTATAAATGTCAGCCCAAATTTGATCAGATGAAAATGCAATATCAGTCTTAACCACCAGAGGTCTTGAGGCAGCTCCTCAAACTTCTGAATGCCATCGAAGATGACCTTAGAAACTTATTTCCGAATTCAATTTCAAAAAGACAAAATCTTAGCGACTGAAAAAGTTAAATATTAATTCAGTGGTCCCGATGATGTGATTTCGACTGATATTCATTTAAGAAGTAAGTGATTCATTACAAACCCAGGTGACCTCTTGCAATTGAACAAACAGCAGCATTCTCATTTATAGTCAGCAGACCCAATAAAGGAGTATTTGAAATGGTATGGACTCTGAGACTTTAGGTGTGTCTGTTCGCCGGGCCTTTGTCATTTTTATACGGTGGTTTTACAGCTTCGGTGCATGAGATGAAAGGAGTTCATTGGCAAGGATTCACACATTAGTGCCCTGCCTTATCGCAGAGACAACCTGACCTTTGTCAAGTGTAACATATTCTTATGTAATTTCCTGGCAGTGCTATGAAAGCAGAAAGAAAGCTCTGGGATTCCTGAGAATGACGTGCTCCTGAGTATGAGGTTAATCACAGGGACGTGAAAGCCGCACAGTGTAGTCGTAGATTACCGGGGGTAAAACTGGGAGTGGAAAAGGGAGAGGCAGATCCCTCTGTGTAAGTTCTGGCAGGATGACTGCTGTCGAAGCAATGTTACAGCATTTCTACTGGAGAAACAGAGACAGCCTTCGGCTATATTCCACCGTGTCATACGTACATCGGGCGAGAGTGTGTACGTGACATGTCAGATTGTTCATGTGTAACGAAAAATGGGACTCTGTGTCTTTAAGAAAGCATGAGGAAGTTCACAATTGTCTGGTTGTTTTGAAATCTTGATTACATAGAATGTGGCTTTAGATTAGCTATTTTCATGCCTGAATATTTCAGATCTGCTTCATTTCAGAGTGGAATAGAAGGTATGCGACAAAACACACTTCTGTTTTTGAAAGAAGCCTCACCAAAGCTGCATTTATTTGATCAAAAATACACTATATTATTACAATTTACTATTTTAAAATGTAATTTAAACCTGTGATGGAAAAGCTGAATTTCCAGCTGCCATTTCTCCGGTCTTCTAAAATATAAATCTTTTGTTGCATTAATAATGATTTTACCGTCACTTTGGATCAATTTAATGCATTCTTGTAGAATATAGACTAAGCAGGCCTGTTAATTTCTTAAAAAGAATAAATAAATACTGACCCCAAAATATATCCATGGTCTTTTTTGACTATAATTTTACTTTTTATCGCCCCACTGTTAACAATAATTCTCACTTCACAGTCTTAAACCAACTTTGAAACTCACTCGTCAAGCAAATCTGGAAAATATTTCAGAATGACTCATGCTTACCATTTATTTCTGATTAAATACAAACACACATGCAATACATGCACACATACACAAACTGTAGCACAATAGCACCCACAGATAAAACAGGGATGCGCATAATAGGTGCGCATGCATGGTAAAAATAAACGATGGAGGGCAGCTGGCTTGACATACTTGAGTACGATTTTTCTCCATCTCTGGTAAGATAGCCATCGTGATCATAAGTGTGTTCATTAATTGCAACGGATTGCAGTTCATTCATAATACGGACCTGGCCCCACGGTTAGGCATGCATGTGATTTGCAGATTAACTGCAAAGTTTAACCCTCTCTGCATGTCCACAGACGAAGAGAGAGAGTATAGTATAGTTAAGAAACCGGATGTGTGTCGGTATATTCGGTCCGTGCATTCGGTCTTAAAGTGACAGCAGCTTAATATTCCTGTCATTAATGTTAAAGGTGCACTGTGTAGTTTTTTCGTCCGCTAGGGACAATTCAAAACAGTAACAAAGGCGTAGATTGAAGACGCAGTGAATGTGGAATCATGGAACTTGTCATCATGCCGATGGATCTAATAATATTTATGGGGAAAAAATGTTTATGGATGAGTGAATGCATGTTTTTATCATGACTGTGGTGTGAGGAAGGACGTGGCCGAGAATCACCGACGCGATTACTAACGAGAGACAGATATCAGTGGCACACGAGACTCCCGGGGATATAAAGAAACATTTCATTCTACTGAACTACTCACAAGTGCTGAAACTCTACTCATACAGGTCAGTTTATTTGATGAATTAAAACTGTGAGGTAACGCAGCGCTGTTTCACTTGCTCTAACGTTACACTATCATACTGAACTACATTTGAGTGTGTGGAAAGTTGTAATGTTTAGTATTAGTTTGTTGTCTGTATGAGACTTAACAGTGAGCTAGATCAACATTACAGTATCATACTGATGATATTCTCACACTTCGTCGTGTTGAGCTCTATAACATTGATTAGTCTTATGTGTCCTACATTTCGTCTAATAACGTGCAAGAGCGTCTCTGTCAAGTCAGAGTTTGTCGCAAAGTTCTCTCCATCCCGGAAACGCCTCGCTGATATTGATCCTCGTTTTATTTCTCCTTTTGTCCCAAAGTTTGCTTGCCATGGTCCATAATGTTTGAACGAAACAACAGTAGCAAGCCGTTACGCTGCTGTCCGTGTCTGTTGCCATGGTTACTGTGCAGCACAAGCGGAAACCAGGGATAACGCAGATATTACAGGCGACAAGTGACGAGAGGGCACTATTTAACATTGTGATTTTCCCTGAATTTACAAATTCTTGGAAATATTTAGGATAATGTAATTACACAGCTGAATGAAATATATATAACACTGCACAAGTGGTTTTTGGATATTTTAATATACGAATATTACATATTGTACCTTTAATAAAAAAAAAAAATACAGCTTTAACAAAGATGAGCCTATATTTAATTTCTACAGTGTTATAATAATAATAATAGTCGTGTTATAGTAATAATAGTGTTATTTTAAATTTAGGCAGCTTGTAGGATAAATGTGCCACGTAAAGTGTGAGTAGCGAGCAGCATCTCCAGCTGCTCCCTTGAGAACCAGACAAGTTCTGTGCACTCCTGGATCGAGGCCATTCATTTCTTTGCTTTGCTGGTAAACAAAAGCCACGACTCCTGTGTTTGATATATACGTAGCTATATATAAATGAAGATGCAGAGGAGGAGAAATACACTTCATTCATCACTGTCATGGGAGATATGTTTTGCTTCTAGGAGTGGTGATCACTTCTGGGAAACCAGAGTGCATTGTGATTCATGGGATTCAAACGCTTATAATAGCATGGAGCAGTGTTTTCATCCGGTCCACCGATAATTAACTGAGAACAGCTCTGTGCTGCTGGGAACACCCTTGGTGTCCTTGAGCAAAATGACTCCGCACACTGAATATATGCAGACACCTGCACGGGCGCGCCAACCAGTGCTACGAGATGACTTGATAAATGTTGATGAAACATGCCCTATGGGTCAAGCGCAGACATTTCCATTTCCACTTTATTTCCTGTGGGAAAGCGCCATTGGGCGTGATGTCTAAGCTTGTCCGGCAACTCTGATTTATGTCTGTGCGCTGTCAATTATGCTTGAGTGACTCAGATCCCAGTGCTTCTTTGGGGATGCCCTTGCTGAGGATTACAGAGGAGATCCCTATTGCCAATGTGATGGGAACTCCAGGTCACAGCTGATGTGATCACGAGCTCCTTAAAGGAAACGTAAGCCACTCTAACCTAGTAATCCATTTAGTACAATACAGAGCCGATGCAGAACTCCTGACAAGACAATACACGCTTTCCCATCACAAACAGGGTTTCCCTTGTTTTCTATTGACTTTATAATGAGCTAATGATTTTTTCTATATCCTAAAACGAAGCCTCAAACGAGCATTTTTATGGTTCTTACGGTGATGTTTGGTCCTCGCATTATAGGCAAAAGTGGATTCACACACGAATTGAACAGTAACAGGTTCTTGTATAGCAAGAAATCCTCCCAGTTTACTTTAATAATCCCTGTTTATTTAGGGCCAAACAAGACCTATAGACAGGAACAATGATCATGTTTACCATGTCACCATGTGACCAAGACTTTACTCAGAAAAAGCCTGTAAGTTATGCTTGGATTCAAGTAAAATTGGACAGAAATTAACTTATTAATTCTCATTTGTGTCCTCAACAATAACACAGAAATGTGACATTCCTTTAATGATTATAGAATGTTGAAGCACTACCCAGAATTACCTTTGTTTGCACATTAAGGTGTTTCCATGACCCAAAATAAATCATTAATACAGGGATATGCCAGCTGTTCCCAGATTTCGAAGTGAAATTTTGACCTCTAAAGTATGGCAATCATTTATACGACACTAATTAATATTAGAATATTTTGTATTGTTGTCATTTGCGTACTCAACTATAACAGAAATACGTGATGGCCGTTGCGTTTCTTTTAATGTTTTAAAAATTGTCATTCTACCCCTCTGTTTGGACATTAAAGTGTTTTCATGACATAAAATTGGCGAATAATTAATACAGGGAAGTGCCAGCTGTACTCAGATTTCGATATTGACACTTACAACAGTATATAATCAAAATATGCGTAATTCTCATTAATATCAGATCCTGTATTTACTAGGTGTCTCAGCAGCCCCAACACCCCCCCCCCCCCCCAGGGGAAATTTTTGAATAGAGAATTGAAAGATTTGTTGCTGAAATAAGTCACATCTTTTATTCATTTTCAGGATATGAACTTGCGATATCAACAATTACATTTTCACTGGTTAAAATGTTAATTCTTGACATCAACAATTAGATTTCCACTAGTGGCAACGGCAATTTTTGATATCAAGAATTCAGTTTCCACTTGTATAAACTATAATTCTTGATATCAACAATTGTATTTTTACTAGTGAAATCTCGCCATAGGCTGCCATTCAAATTCAATTGTTGATATCAAGAATTGAATTTGTACTAGTAAAAATGTTCATTTCTGATATCATGAATGTGATTGTTACTAGTAAGAAAACCGTTTTAGAAATCAGAAATTATACTGATATCAGGAATTCACTTTCAGATATCAGAAATGAACATTTTTACTAGTAGAAATTCAATAGTATTCAATAGTAACAATGTAATTGTTGATATCAGAAATTTGCATTTTTACTAGTAAGAATTGTATTCCTGAAATATGAAACTGGAATTTCAACAAGTAAGAAACTAATTCTTGATATCAACATTTGAATTTGAATGGCAGCCTATGGCGAGATTTCACTAGTAAAAATACAATTGTTGATATCAACAATTATAGTTTATACTAGTGGAAATTGAATTCTTGATATCAAAAATTGCGTTGTTACTAGTGGAAATCTGATATCCTGATATCAGGAAACGACTTCATATCCTGAAAATGAATACAAGTCAAAACGGCTTGCCATACATCTTGTGCAACTGCACATGGATGACAACATATACGTCTTGCTAGATAATAAATCAAAGTATGTCATTTAACATTATGAAAGGGCATTTCAAAATTCAAGTCGACCTAATGTCGCTGCGCGTTCTCGCCCTGCCCTGATGCGTCGAACTGCAGGAGCACAAGACATCTGTCGCGGTTTGGAGTCAGAGGAGCTCGTTCTGGAGAAATTTCACCAAGGGAGTTCCCTCCTCCTATCAAGACAAGGAAGAGGCCGGGCGGGTAGCCTCGGTCAACCCCACTCCCCCCCTCCCCTCCCCTCCCCTCCACGGGGACGCGCGCTGGGGGATCCGATGACGTCACAATCACACTGACACACGCGCGCAGATTCTCTCTTTCTCCCTCTCTTGCTTTTCTATTCTGGGAGCGACGCTAGGAATAACCCCGTCTGCCCCCCCCCCTCCCCCCCCCGAAGCCCCAGCCGAAGCGGACTTACTCACTTTCATCTCTTCCTGAAGCGAAGGCGCACAACATTGTGCTCTCCACACCTGGCGTCTGCAGCGTTCCAGCTGTGTCACAATTCGAATTTAACTGATACTTTGTGTCAGTCTGAAAGCGACAGTGACGTTTGCGTGAGGCGTTTGACATTCTTGGAATGTTGTGGGCGGATTTGAAAACGTTCTGCCGGTAAGTATTCGTACACCTTGTTCTCCGTAGCCCATGTCAGGGAGTGACAATTCTTTTGCAAGAACGATTCATGTAAAACGCCTTGCGGACGGGTCTCCTTCGGTTATTGGGACATGTGGGGAATACCCAGTTTGCTTCATTGCAGAATTGCGTAATGTCCCGAGGAATTTGCACGGCTGGTGCGTAAAAGCGAAATATGTGTTTTAAGATCGACCGTCATTAATGTTGAAGGCTCTTGTGTTGTTGTAGACCGTTCGTTTCTTCAGCATGGGTAATGTTGTGATCTGTATTTTCATGTACACACCGCCAGTGCGCGTGTATGTGTGTGAGCAGGAGAGGAGGTGGGTGGGACTTTGGCTCGTTCCGGGAATGTTCCATGACGCGCTCTCAGTCAGTGAAGGGCCCCTTCAGGGAGACTCTCGATGAGCGGTTGTTGCTGAAGTCGGGTGGCACCTGCTGTAAATTACTATGTTGTGATGAGATAGAACAGGACAGAACATTATTTTTTGTTTGTGTCAATTCAAACATACATTACATACATGTAATTACAATGTACATGTAATTAGAGGACTAAAAAAAAATGTTTCTGTGTGTGTGTGTGTGTGTGTGAGAGAGAGAGAGAGAGAGAGAGAGAGAGTGTGTGTGTGTAAAAAGTAGATTTGTAAAATAACAGAAAAAGTAGTGGCAGCTCATTACCCAGACATTATCTAGTAATTTTTCGGACATTTCCATTAACCCTAAAACACAACTCAGTGAAGTGAATTCAATTAAACTTATACAACTTATATATCAGTTTTTTACAGATTTTAGTGAATATATATATATATATATATATAATTCCAGACAAAAAAAAATGTATTGTATTTCATTGTTTGGCATGTGCTTTTTTGTTCTTTTGTGATTAATTCAAGACATTATGTATTGTATATTTGGTATACATAGACAGTAAGGTTATGTAACAGTGTGATAGCATCATAGCAAGCGCAGGAGCAGAGTAGGGTCAAGGGTGTAGCCAAGTATTTACAACCCATCAGGCAAATTAGTTTATTTGACTATGCCAAATAGATGAGCCAGTGCCCTTTGCTCTGGCTTGATATATATATCCAGGGCAATGCATAAACACACCCACAGTATCTCTTCCTGACACTGACATATGATACATAAACATCATTTTGGTTTTCCATCACCTGGGTTCTATCCATCAAGAAGCAACAGACAAGAGTTGGAGGTTTGACAAATGTCCTTATGCATTTTTTCCACAACAAAATCAATCACATTGATTCCACGATGAGCTTTGACACATCTGGGCTTTCTGGCAATTTGTTGGTAATTGTTTCTGTTGGAAAGTCACTTTTAAAGGTAAACTGACCCACCTTTATGTTCTCACTTTAAACCCACGCACACACACACACACACACACACGCACACACACATTTATGATTCACCTTTCAAAATGGCTTACATTCTGTAATGCCAACATAAACAAGTGGGTTCCTGGAATTTGGGAAGTGTATTCAAAGGCTTGAAATTCTTAAGTGCCCCTCTGACGGAAATTTTAATAAGCTTTCATTGTGACAGCCAGTTCCTGTGAGCAAACCCAACCATTAAATGCAGAGAACCCTCAGCACAATTTTAGGAAGGCAAAGGTCACTCTCTAGCTCTTACTCAAACCACAGCACTGCCAGTGGCTACAGAGGGCTCCGGCTTCAAGACTTTTAGAGCGCATGCCATCTTAATTGGATGAAGGAACAAACTGCACACTTAGGTTGTATATTTACGTTGGTGAGTAATTTATCCAGTGCAGCTTTTGCTGTCAATGTAGGGGTGTCACAATATATCACAATACAAAAATGCAACAATATGTATCATGTAAGGCGACAATATGTAATGTGTAAAGTGTGTAGGTTTAGATTTAATTTAGCATAAACATGGCCATTGAACATCAAATATGGTAATCCCAGAAGGTCACACGTTGAGCTTCCATGTTAATTATTAGTAAATTAAAAATAATATACTTTTCAAATGTAGTCAAGCATATGTGTTTAACATAATTCTGTATTTTTAGCTAAGGAGAATCATAAATATTTCTATTCCAGTGCTATAGGGGGCGAAGTCCATTCCTGATTTAATACCAAATTTAGCAAATGGATCAACAGAACTTTTTGTTAACTGTTATCATATTTTTTATAGAAGTCCTGAACATCGTCAACTTGAACCGAATCATGAATGTATTGCAATGTAAATGCTTGAACCCATGACCTCGGGGTTGTTAAGTGGCGTGCTGCTTGAGCTATACAAGAAAACTGGCATGCACCAGTTGTGGTTAAGTGCTGAATTGGGAGGTGAGGCAATGTTGCTTTTTTGTTTGCATGCATGACGAGGGGAAGGATTTGTTCTCATGGTGCTGGTATGGAAGGAAACAGTTGAGGCGTATCACCGCTTACACAGTGTGACAGAATGGATGCCTGCATCTGGGTTGTGCTTTTCCACCTGTTGCTTCAGGTTTCATAATAGGGCTTCTTGTTAAAAATACAAGGTTAAGAAGGAAGATAGCTATCTGGGGCGTCCACGCATTTGGGGCCGTTTCCTTATCGAGGGTGTTCAGAGATGAGTGAAGTGTGGATGAGCTTCTTTTAATGCGGTTTTATGCATTTCATAACAGTTTGCACTGGATATACAACAAATTTCACGGCAGTATTAAACATCATATCATGCTCTCTAACTCGCATCGCTGTGTTAAATTGAATCTGGTGAGCATGCTGGGAAGAATCTGCGTGTGTGTGTAATCCTGAGGTCTTCTTGAGAGTGTCAAGATGAGCCGGCGTCTGTGTTGACACCCCGCCAGGGTGAAAACGCTGCATGTGACGTCCTCGCTCGCTTCAGCTGCACAACAGGAAATACTCACGGCCTCCCCTCCTTCCTGCTTTGAAAAAGAGGTAGTCTCTTGCTCGCGCTCACTCTGCTGCCCTTCTTTTCTTTCGTTTTCTGCAGCAGCAGGGCAAGGCGAGACCTATTTTAATGCCTGCAGCCATTGCCCGTGTGCCTGTGACACCTCCTTCGGATCACCCGGCCAATCAGAGCGCGGCTGCTTACGCTGAAGAAACATGATCGTTTTTTTCACTCTTTTGCTCCTTTCTCTGAGCAAGTGAAGGTAGCAGGAGTGGGAGCAACCAAAGAGTGTGTGTGCGAAAGAGGAGGAGGGAGAGAGAGAGAGAGAGAGAGAGGGAGAGGGAGTGAGAGCGAGAAGCCTGCAGACGGCAGTAGGGAAATAGCTTCTCGCACAGAACGTGAGCGAATGGTGATTGTACGGGCTTGCGCGATTGCCACAGCAGAGAGGAAGGAGGTTTGGAGCCCCCGAGGATCTGAAGGATGCCATGTCAGGTGAGCGACTGACCCGGGCAGGGGGAGACAGTAGAGGAGAGGTGAAAAAAAAAAACCAAAAAAAAAAAAAAAAATGAGAATGAAAGTAAAGAAAAGCTTTGGCTCGTGGTTTTGTGCTGCTTTGCTGCTTGTTTTTAAGTGCTTTATGGAGTCTGGCTGAAGTGACAGCTGGCTAGCAGGCATTGTCAGGGGATCTGAACGATGCTGGACACATCCGTGCAAGTTTAGTGGCTTACGGGAACAAGTTTGTCAAACCTTTGCTGATAATGGGTAGTGATTAAATACAGATACCTCACCTGATTATAGATGATGAACTTGGATGACATGACATGATGAATATTTTTGTTGTTGTTGTTGTTGTTGGAATGTGTGTGTTCTTTAATAAAACCAGTGTTGCATGCACTAATGACATTATCTTTTTCGAAACAGGGTGTGTGAGGAGGGTGTGTACCTGGATTAGATTCCCGGGACCGTCAGGAGAAGAAAACCAAACATTGGGTACAGTATGTTGTTTAATGTCCATTTACATAAATTAGCACAGGAGTTTACGCTGTGCTCACAGCCGTATCAATCAGAAGTTCGTAAAGCGGTGACATCATTCGGTGTATTTGCTAAAGCATCCCCAGAAATGCTTGTGCAAGGATGTATTACTTGAAAGCCATCGCACCTTTTTTTAAACTGCAGTTTCCGAGCTTTGTTAATAGGACTGAATAATTAATGCGCAGGTAATTGAGTTGAGCTAATTATTCATTATAAGAGTGATGAATATCATCGCAACAGACCGATTCGGGAAGTATTTCTCGGCTCTCATTATTTTCAGTCACTTTTGATGAACTTGCATTCAACTTTGTTCAGGGCCGAGTTTAAGAAAACACAGAACGAATTAGTGGGACGAGAATCGGAAAGAGGAACCGAAAAGAGTAAAAGTAGAATGCACTTTCTCATCTATTCTTGAATTTAGTCATCTTCACTGCATGCATTGTTTCAGCGAAGGTTTTTGAGGTAGGCCTGATAGACTGTATTTGTCTTGTTGTGTGCCACTCTTTGTGTAGACCAGACCTCTTCTGTTTTTCTTTCTCTCGGTCTCCCTCGACCATATGCTCGGTATACAAAGAGCTGTTTGTGACTGTACATAGTTTACACCGTAAAAATAGATGTATAAAATGACGATAACCATCAGGCATCACACAAGCCTTCCAGTGAATCAACAAAATTGAGCCACCAGCTACACTGAGCAAATTGTACAAGAGTGCATGAAGGTAAATCCAATGTGTGTTGGTTGATTCAGGGTGTGGTGAAGTCATGTCTGTTATAGTGTGCGTGTTTGTCGACGTGAAGCTCGGTGGTTAGCACCGGGCCGTAGGTAGAGTGTGAACTGTTGTGTCTGTCTGGACCGGAGTATTGTGGGTGGCCAATGTTGATCCATGCCTGAAGCAATCCAGTGATGTGACCACAGTTTGCTCGAGGGGATGGAACAGGCGAGCCGTTGAACTTTTCTGTTTGTGTTTAGTCTGTAAAGTTCAGGTAATGTTGAGCAACAATTTTCAATGGTTTGATCGATAAGCTGAGAGGTTTTGTCGTGCTGATGTGTATCACTGTGGGTTAAATGCCATTTGATTGTTCTCGAATCCAATTGGCTAGGAGTGTTGTGATGCTTTTTACTGATTTAAGGTGACAGTAAAGTGCCCTCTGGTTATCATACTCTGTGCTAATTGGAAAAACATGCAGCCCCTGGAAGAAGGACAGCTGTACTACAGTCAGGCATTGTCTGAGTGGCACATGAATTTGCCCTTGTTTACTTCAGGGAGCGTGAGATGTGGTGGGCATGAAGAGGTCAAAAGGTCAATCCCCATTGAGTGAGGGGTTGGGTTATATTTGGGTCAAAATGACAAAGGTGATGAGAGGAACTTTGGTATGGGTGTTTTTAAGTATGGCAAACACTTTTTGCAACACATCAACATTTAGATTTATAATGTTGTATAATGTAAAAGTGTTCAAAAAGTGTGAATCATCTTGCCAGATAATGCTAGCCTGAGCATTGGAGTGCTGATTATGACTAGATATTGAGATCGAATGAGCTCGATTTGATTCGGAATTGATTTGTGTGTGTTTTAGTAATAAAGTGCTCACAAATGAAAGACGCTTTCTCTAATACTGTCAATTATATATTCAGAAGGATTCAAGTCAGCAACTCATTGGCTCGAGATTCATTCGTTTCGGGATTCAAGCTGCAATGGTCACGCTGTATGTTTCTGATTCACCACAAAATACGAGTCATGAGAGTCATTTGGCTGTGAATCAGACTACTTGGGTCGCACCGCATGTTTGTTTTGTGTGAAGCCCTAGGACAACTCCAAAGAAAGATATTTTTACTGTCAATATTTTGAAGTACATAGTCTTTTTCAAGTGTCCAGCACACTGTGCATTTAATTACATAACTAATATTGTCTCTGGTGTCTTGTGATGAAATTCTGACTGATGTTTCAGCCCATTATTGTCAACAGAAAGTTGTCTTTGGATTATTAGTGTGGAACTAAAATGACTTTTGATGTGCATTTTGAAAACATTCTAACATTCTTTCAGCATCACATTTTTGTGACATTGAATACTGGGTGATATTTTGACCAGCACTTATGAAATGTCATTCAGCTCAAAAACTGTAATAAGTCAACACTGAGTAATGCTGCTCACCTGCTCACCTTTTCAGAAAGCGATGGAGGATTTTTCTAATGGATTATCGCTCTTAAAGTGGTCACGATCAGGGCGTTTCTTGACATGTGTGTATATATGTTTGTCCTTACAGTGCATGACACTTTTCACCCTATACAGAAACTGTCAGGTCAGGCATCTTCCATTCAAAGCAAAAAGGTCAGAGCTGCCAATGCAGTGACCACAGTTCTCTGGAGAGAGACGTGCTTCCTGCCTTACAGCTCTTTAATGTTTTGGTCTACAATTAGTCTGCGACAAAAAGCCCCTGATTGTTGCCAACTCAGAGCGCAAGCTGTTTAAAATCTCTCTGAATAGTCGCTAGGTGTACATTCTGTCCCAAATTGGGCGAAAGCAATAAACAACTGAATGAAATTGGGCAAGGAGAGCGAGGGATTGAGCTGTTTGGCATATTTTGGCTTTTTTTCTCTCTACATATCGATGCGAAAACATCCGAACGCTCTTCTTCCGAGTTGCTTTACATGCGATTTAGCTGCGTAAAATGCACGCAAACAAGAAAGTTTCTGTATTTTAAAGGGGTTCTTGATGATTTTAACTTTAGTTAGTGTGTAATGTTGCTGTTTAAACAACATCTGTAAAGTTACGATGCTCAAAGTTCAATGCAAAGCCAGATATTTTCTTTTACAGAAAGCGCTTTTTAAGGACTTCAACAAACAGCTGGTTTAGGGACTACAACATGCTTCTCAAACCCCAAAATTTACCTGAACTCTGCCCTCTGGAACACGAATGCTGCTTTAGAGAAGAGGAAGAGCTGTTGCTGCCTTACGCCAAACTGCTTCACAATTGAGGGTCAATTCAATGCTGGATTTGCACAAAAGATTAACATGATTTATTCAACTCCACAGAAAGTACATACATTTGTCCACTAACCGTTCAAGAAATGTCCAGTTGCATTCTAAAAATGTTAACTTATTTTCTTTCCATCAGTGTCCGACTCCGGATTGAACAAAGTCATTTTGGCTGCGTGAGATTCTCTAGCTTTGTTGTTGTTGTGCAACCGAAGCACAAACTGTTAAAGCTCCGCCTTCTTTTGGAAAGCGGGCTGGGAGCAGCAGCTCATTTGCATTTAAAGGGACACGGGGGTTTTTGCTCACTCCCAAATAGGGGCAAATTTGACAAGCTTTAATAAATGATCTTTGGGACATTTTTGAGCCGAAACTACTTCACAGACGCATTCTGGGGACACCAGAGACTTAATTGTAAAATAATAACAAATAATTTTGACTAAAAAAGCAAAAAATCAAGGTTGTAGTGAGGCACTGCAAAGGATACGAACTACTACAATATTTTAAAAATGATTTATTTTTATTGCAATATTTTTAAAGTCACTAAGCCATGTAAACGTTTGGGTAAACTATTGAAACGGTGAGTATCTTAACATTTACAGACTGGCCCCGTCCTTTTATACTTCCATGTTGGGCTGCACGCTTTGGGTTGCATACATTTATTTAATTAAATTGCAATTTTCTAATTTCAGCGTTAATTCGGTTAAGTCCTACTTTGATGCCTCACTGTTACTCCGATTCTGAGCTGACAAGTGGACATGCTTTTTAGTGGTACACAAAACACGACGGCACAAATGCTGTCGATTGAAATTTCCATCTTATAGTATGCACTATGAAACAAACTCCATCTCTCAGACATAGTGTGTAGGTAGTACAGCATAAATTTACCCAGATTCACTGCCTGTTTACAGTTCCTTTATGGCATCTGATATCACTTAAATCCTTCCTTGATACATTTAGTCGTCCATTAGCCCTTAAGTGGAGGAGGCGGTCCAGTACGAGCGATTGACTTTGTAAAACACACGGCACAGCAAAAACACTATGCGTGATGATTATACGAATATTTCCCTGTCAGCAGTTGCGTGTAATATGCTAATGGAGGATCTTGCTCGTCAGAGGAGCGCGACCTCACTGATACACAACGCTGAGAGGACTGTTTATGACCTGAGCCACGGCGAGGGTTCCAGGTCGCGCTTACGGCTCGAGGTTGAGGAAAACGAGAGCTATTGGTCAGCCCGCCGCTTTTGTGTGAACCCCGATGAAGACAATGCACAAAAGCCCCCTAAAGCAGCAACACATACTTTGTTACTATGGGAACCTACCAGAACTGTGCTTTGTCCTTGATGGAATCAGATGGATAGAGAAGCTGTATTAGTGGAGCTTAGAAGAGAGAGAAACAGACAGAGAAAGAAGAATAAAAAGCAGGAAAGCTGCATGTGCGAGGATGAATGGAGATGCAGTACATCTGCCTTCAGTGAATTTGAGCACGGCGGGGAGACTCTTGACCCTCAACCCTTGCTCTGATTGATCTGTCTGTATTGATTCAATGCATTAAGAATTTATTATGCCGCTACACATGTCACTAGATTACACGAGCGCTTTGCTGACTAATTAGGTAACAGTAAAAAAGACAAGAAAAGCGAAAGGATTTACGCACACGTACACATGTAAAGAAGGAAGCACACGCCGCACAGGGACCAAAACCAGTCTCATCTTTCCCGAGCAGAACAATAGTATGTGCAGGTGTTTCATTTGATCAGAAATAGAGCACCCACCCACCCACGTACAGTTATACAAAGACACACGGAAACTCGTACGTACGCACCAACGAGCACACGCATACATTCTCATTCACCTAAACCGTTCACAAGTAACCACGCACGGAGCGCACCTTTCTTTAACTCACGATGCTACATTAGATACAGTGTCGGTGGGGGTCGGAAAATAGGTTAACGGAGTTGTTACCCAAAAATGAAATTTCTGTCATCATATGCATGTTGTTCCAAATCTCTATGACTTTCCATGGAGTGCAAAAGGAGATATTTTGACTAATGTTCAACAGAAATGAACGGGGAGACAGTATAGAAAAGTATAAAAAAAGTATCAGAAAGTATAAAAGTAGCACATACAGCTTGTGTGCTATATTGGAGGTTCTGGAGTCTATGAGATTGAAATTATTCAGTGATTTTTCTTCCAATCCAGTGGGCCTGCTACAAACGGATCATTGAGTCGGTGAGTTGAATTTGAGAACTGGATAAACCAATTAATTGAAAAAGATTTGATTCAAAAGAATCACTTATTCATGAATCGTTTGTTCCGCAATTTTTTTCCATGAGCCATGGGCAGATTTCGCTCTTGTATCGATTTACTTGTATTATAGTGCCTTAGTCGTATGGGCCACTTTTATGATTTTTCTCGTTTTGGACCCCATTCACTTTCATTATATTGAAAGAATGTAAAAAATTCTGATTTATTAAAATGCCTTTTGTTTTCCACTGAAGAAAGAAAGCTATACAGGATGACAAAAGGGTATGTAAATGACAGAATTTTCAAGTTTTGGGTGGACTATCCCTTTAAATAACTGTTTTTGGGCCCTGGTTTACTGCCAGGGCTGTACAGTAGACATTCAGCTCCACACAGCCCCTCAGTTGTTCTTTTCTTCCTCATGCCACTTCCAGATAACAGAGCATTTGAATTTGAATAGTCCAGGATTGGACAACAAGCGTGCGCGCTGCTGTTTCCTGTAGCCGGGCAGAGACGATGCGAGCGGCGTGTGTCCGTAGGCAAAGCACATGGAAAGCAGCGAGAGAGCGAGCAGGAACTGTCCTGCCTCGCTCTCCCACTCTATACGCGCCGTGCTGGCAGAGAACCGAAATACGCCCTCCTTTCGTTTCCTTCTCTTTGTCAATGCAAATCACACACCGTCCAAAAGCTGCACCGCTGCAACGGAGCACGCTTCCTGTTTGACAAGGTGCATGCGTGAGCTTCTGCAGAGGTGGAGGGATGCGTGCTGGAGATGAAGCCGGGCCTGTGGTTTTCATGCCCACTCGGTTGCCACATGCAAGTGCGTGTGCGGGCGCTCAGCTGTCTTGATAAGGTCAGATGGCGATGCTGTTTCTGGCGTGGTATTGCATCACAGTAAGAGACCCATTACATTTGCGTCGGTTTTACAAGTAGAACTCCGGGTTCTAGTGATGCATATCTCCCTATCTCGCAGGCTCCCCTGCACACTGCTATCTGTCTCCGGATGTGTGCGGAGTCAAAGGCGGACAAAGAAGCACCTATGTGACACCTCTTACGTTAATCCTCTATTTTAATCATGCTTAATCTATTAACGCAGAATCTGTAGATGAACAGCAGAATGCGTCGCTAATTTGCATGGAAATCCATCATTAGATTACTAGCATCATTACATTACTAATACCCACTATGCAGATTACTAGATGGATGTAAGATAGCACCAGATGGCAATGAAATCAGAGACTGTAAGATTATTTCTTCACACAATCAGTTTGAAAGAGGTCATGGCATGGATGTTTTTATGTGCCTTCAGGTTCACTCACAATGTGAGTACATTAAATACATTTCTGGAAAAGAATTATTTTTCAACCCTCATTCTGACCTAAACCAATTTTAAGCGACTGATCCTTTAAGGATGCACTCTGTACCTTTTGCCTAGATTATTATTATTTTTTTCTCATTGATCACATATTCCTGGATGGAGGAATATGTTTGTTTCATATTACCGGCTAATACACGAATCGACTGTAATTGTTCATCGTAATGACTTTTTGGCAGTGGTTTGTCAGAAAGCTGGAGAAAATAGGAAACCCTGATTGGGGGTTATTCAAGGAGAGCTCTGTTTTTACTCTGTCTTTTCCTGTGGTGTTGTTGAACAGGTGGTGAGTTGAGCTCGGTAGGATTGGTTGGCAGAGGCTGTTCGTTGAGTTGGTGAGGTGGCAGCTGCGTTGAGCACCGAGCAAAAAGTAGCGCTTTCCTCCCTCCCCGCCTCACTTTCAGCACACCCACGTGCCACCCGCATGCAGAAAAGAGCTGCTCTCGCCCCACTCTCGCCGTGACGGGATGAGGGTGTAGCGAGGGGGCGGGGGCGGGGGGTTTGGATGTTGCAATCAGTGCAATGGAGAGATGAGGAAAGGTTTCAGTTCAGCTTGTCAGTGAAATTAAAAAGTTTTTTCATTTTGTCGACGATATAAAAACTGCACATTTTAATTGCACAATTTCAATAAAACCTATCGGTTAGAAAAATATGAGAAAAAAAATCACATTAAAAATGCATTTAAAAAAAATATTTCATCATTTTTATTTTTTTGCCATGAGATGCTGTGATATTTTAATATTATTTCAATACTATTATAGTATTTGTTAATAATAATTTTTGTATTTCCAGTTTACACTTGATTTTTTGTCATTTTATGTGCTGTTTTGTTGATATTACTATTATTACTCTGAGCTTTATTTCAGTTTTAGGTTTTAGTCATTTTAGATACTTGCCAAGGCAATATTCCTTTTTCTTTAAATTTAGGTTAGGTTTTTCATTAGTATTTATATTTTATTTCAGCTGTATTTCAATAAATGAAAATAATTTTTTGATAGTTTTAGTTTTAGTTTTACACTCATTAGATGCCATCATGCCTTTTTGTGTAAAATCAACGATTATAATATGACAAAAAATACTGACTCAATTTAAAGACAAAAGCTAAGTGCAGGCATCTAATCCTGCATTATAATTGCCTTTTTGACCGTTTTTACTATTTGCACACTATCTAGTCATTCTTTTGCTCATTTTAAGATTCAAGATTTATTTCATTTCTCTATCAATTATGCTTGATTTTTGTTCACTGGTGCAACAGCAGTCTCATCTCTCTCCCCTTTTTTGAAGGTGACCTACTTATAAGCAGACATGGAGTATTTTCCCCTATTGTGTGGTGTAAGGCAGGTAATCCCTACTGTATGTCATCTGTCATCCAACACTCTTACATATGGAGGATTTGGCTGGTGATGAGGGGTATAGAGTGTGCAGGCCACCCCCCTGCCCTTATGATGTGTGCCCTGCTGGGAATGGAGCACCTCCGACACTGGCCTGTTGGCTCAGCTTCCCAGGTCAATAATCCAACATTCTGTCATTAGCAGTCCCACGCTGTTCCTCAGCAGCTGTCCTTCACACTTGATAGCAGTACATTGAAGTGCTTATTAAACAGAGCACAGGCTGGACAGTGTGCTTCTATTGACATAAATGAGCTGCGGATGACACTCAGCCTCTCTGCAATCAGGGAGGGTGCTCGCGATTAATTAGCGGCCGTCTCTCCAGCTGAAGATTCAGCCAAGTGGCACCCTAAGATGTTTGTACTTTGGCCTGGAGACTAACAACAGCACACATAGGGATCAAGAAGTGGTCACTTAATTCTAGGTCAAACTAAATTACTAGGTTTGTGTGAGCTAAACGGAATCTGATATCCCCAGCAACATCAAATTGCAGTTATTGGCATTAGGTTGGCCGATTAGCAGAAGTCAATGTCCACCAGGTCATGTCTTTGACAGTTGACCTTTCTCTAAGCCCTGCCCCCTTTGAGAACTGTTGCCCTCTCAGATAAGCTTTATATTTCCCAGAATTTAAAATATTTACAGTGGTATCAATGTGACACTGCAAAACATTTTATTTGACCATTTATTGTTATACACAAAAACAAAATTCTATACATATTTAACCGCTATGATCCCAACTTGTAATAATTGCTTGTTTACATGATGTAAGTTAACTGCAGGATTTGTATCAGCTTAGAACTGTACTTTTCTGTCAAATGGACATTAAGCAATTATTATAACAATAAAATAATTGTCAATGGCATCAAGGAAACAGAATCGGAACTGGCATCGATAAATTATGATTCCCATCAGTATTTATTATTACCCTTTTTCTTGTAATCGTGCAGTATTTGATATAAGTCACCTTATTTTTTCAATAGCCATTGGGGGAAAAAAAAAACACATTAGTTTGCCACAATTGGATATCTGTAATCCGTCAATGGATTTAATTATTAAGTTTTATTAGCTGAGAGACAGAAGAGAACAATTTTGGACGCACAATACACATGTGGTTCTGATTTTTAGGCATTTGTGATGGAGGAAGACACATTTGTATCTGCATATGTTAAAAATCTCATCGTAGCTTTCAACTGATCGATCCACGCAGGATTGCCAACATTTAATACGTATATATATATATATATATATATATATATATGTGTATATATGTGAAGTTCATTTTGTTTCCTAATGAGACATTTTGATGACATGTCCACTTTTATAATTTGTTGTTCTTCCTTGCGAAATAGGAAAGATCTGAACTCTTTGGACTACTCAATAGACCGGCTGGAATGTTTTTATTAAAACTGCCATCTTCACATAGTCTGGTGATGAATGGCCTGCTAAATCTTTCCCTTGCTCCAATTTACTGCAGGGATTAATAGAAGCCAAAGTTTAATTACGGCATGCGAGCGGAGACACATATTAAAGCTCTTTGTTCTCCCTGTACATGAAAGGTGATTACAGGTGTAGTACAGATCTATGTATCACTACCTTGGAAATACACCGTAGTGAGTCACCTTTACTAATACTCAAAAGTAGTGATGCATCAAAATGCTGTTTATCTCGGGTCTATCAGTTGGCGGATTAGGCTTTAAAGGCCAGTAAATTAATTTACTGTATGTGTTAACATTTCTATGTAGCTGTTACAGTATTTATACAGAGATGGCAACTTTGATGCATCTCCTCGTATTCCATTCCTTTCCATTCCATTGCATTGCATTGGGATACAGCTTTGTTTCATACCTGTTGAGGTTGGGTTAAGGTTCTGACTAAGGAAACTCTTAATATATCTCACACCGCGAAGACAGAGAGTTACAGACGTTATGAATCAATGCAAGCAAAGAACCCAAGACATATTACTCACCTGACATCTTTGTCACAGAATTTATTTTTCCACCATAATAGTCCCTCCAGACAAGTTGGAAAGGGATGTTGGAAACAACAGCATCATGGGATTGGGATTTTCTAATGTGCCTCACAAATTAACTTGATATTTGTCTCTAGCAAGACGAAAATGTTCTGACATTTCATTTATATTAGGGACACCATTATTATATATGACCATATTGTCTCCCTAGGTGTTTTTTTTTTTTTTTTAATGCTTATTTTCTTGATGCTTCTGTGCTGAAACCCATCACGTATCACTCTGTTTGATGAAAAGTTTTAAAAGTTCAATTTTTAGGCCGGTCTGCCTCAGAGGTCTAACACTCGTCAATGTCACAATGACCGAGATGGCCAATCAAATCAAAGAAGGCGGGATTTACTGTTCTCCAGTGCTGACCCCTAATAGTCGACTAATCGTTAGTCGAATAGAAGAGGCTTAATCAAACCAACAATTCTGTTAGTCGGAGAAAAAAAAACTTGTGGCAAAGTCACGCAGTCCGTGAGGGACAGATTGTTACCTAGAGGCGGGTCCTTGTGGTAATTACTGTATGTCGGGCAGGAAATCCAAACCTTCGCCTATCATCCGTCGACCTCAAATATGGCTTATCATTTGAAACATGTAAGTAGGAGCAACTTTACATGGTCGCTCGCTCTAACGTTAACCTAGATAAATGTTTGCTATTATTAGGTTCACATCCAAGTGTTTGTGAGGATTGTGGAAGCTGAAGTGTAGCGCTCTGCACGACATGGAAGCGGTGGTGCAGCTTAAAACAGCTTAAAATACTCATCGTCATTTTTGGCCATACAGATAAGAGTAATGCATCATTCGAAACTGGTCGACTTTTATTTGTTAAAAACAAGAAAACATTGTAAAATAAAGAAAACAAACAAGATGTGCTTTCTGTCGTCTCGATCTCTGTGAACTTGAGCGTGTCAAAAAAATAAACCAAAACTCAGTGTGAACTTGCCTCACAGACAGCGAAGCGATTGCCAACCATTTCAATTGGAAAACAAATATTCTCAGATTATGTAAAACTTGTGCGTTCACTACTGCGGCGATGACGAGTCAGCATCGTTGACTTAATTTCTGCAACTGAAAACGTTATCAATACATTTTTAGAATGTTTAGACAGTGTCATTGCATGTCTTTGCAAGGCGATATGCATATAGGCAATTAAAGGCTTATTATTATGATTTATATGGCTTATTGATATACTTGAGATTAGTCGACCAATCATTTAAAAGAACGACTACTAGTCGAATAAAAGAATCTTTAGTTGAGGGCAGCCCTACTGTTAACAGCAGCCGAACAATGCTTTAGTTTTAATGGTGTAAGGATGCGAGGGAAGATGTAAGTAGCTAAATATTTAATATTCAACA
Organism: Opsariichthys bidens; assembly: GCA_037194245.1. Classification (NCBI taxonomy): domain Eukaryota; kingdom Metazoa; phylum Chordata; class Actinopteri; order Cypriniformes; family Xenocyprididae; genus Opsariichthys; species Opsariichthys bidens. The sequence goes on from CM074282.1 coordinate 4,803,171, forward strand.
ACTGTTGATAGAATGTTAAAAGACCGACAGTAACATACAGCGATCCAAAATGATGCTTTTGTCAAATTTCACTGTTTTGAATTGAGAGAGAATGTGTGCATGTTTTCAATTAATATATTAGCATAAGGTTCAAACTGATTTTAGTTCTTTTACTGTTCTTTTCTATATTGCCTTAAATCCAGTTTTAAATCCTTAAAATAAAAATAACCCATTCCCCCCAAAAAAAGGCTTGGTTCCCTCCAGTGTTCAAAACATGGCCTTGCTCTAAATCACTGTATGTTTTGAGTGACGAATCGAAGAAAACTGAAGCAGAAAAACTTTTGGTGTGCTGCCCAGCTTGTTTCTGAGGCATTTAGATGCACGGGCTACTGAAGCACACCCCTTTGAGTCTTTGCATTTCATTTGTGCTAAGCTCCTCTTCATCACAGGAGGACGGAGGAAGGGATGGAAGGGCCGCCACTCTTCCTCCTTTGAGCCCGCATCCCTTGATCAACACATTCAGAGGCTTTACAGCCGCCTGCACCACCAAACATGCAACCCGCTCGACGTACAGTATGTGTGGCGCACGATGCTTCAAAGTCCCGAGCTGTCTGCCTAGGAGCATTGATCCCAGTCTCTCTGAAAAAAAGAAATAAAAACACTGACAGTATTAGCAAAAGAGATGAGCCCTCGACTTGACGTGTGTCGAAACATGCCCTGCTTTGAGAGCCCACTGAGCAAGCTGGGAGTCTTTTGAATAAGACGAGGGAGGGGGTAACTACGCTTCATGACATGCTTTTTTAAACGCTTTTGGCTGCGAACGAGTGTTTCTTCGTGCGGTGGAAGAAACGGTGGCTTTTTTTTTTTTTTGCTTGAGCGACATGATCAACCAGCTTGTCTGGGCCACCGTGTGACAGGAAGCATTGCAAACAGAGACGTTATTACGCTGACAGCCAAAATAAAAAAAAAACAACATTAGACATGCACTGTGCCTTACCAGATGTGTGAAGTTTGTGATGAGATAAAATAGATCTGTGTTATCATTATTTGAGTGCATGTTTACTTTGTTTAATCCATCTGGTCTTCTTCACAACTGACCCAATTAGCATGGTTTGTTTCAATATGCCAGCCTTGTCTCCTGTAGCCAGGCTTTTGACGATGACATGAAGTCAGATCTTCACTCCAGCTTGTTCTAGCAAAGAACTGCCAGTCACATTTTAGATTATGGTCCAATTCTCATTATTAACCATGACTTTTGCCTTAATAAACTCGTAATAACTGCTTATTAATTGTTAGTAAGGTAGTCATTAAGATGAGGTATTGGGATTAGGGATGAAAAATATGGTCATCCAGAATAAGGTATTAATATGTGCTTTATGATTACTAATAAACATCCAATATCCTAGTAATATGCATGCTAATAAGCAACTAGTTAATAGTGAGAATTGGACCCTAAACTAAAGTGTTACTAGGCTGACCGCTTGCATAGAAAGAGACCATTTGATCAATGGATTAATGATGTTAAAAAATTCAGCTTTGCCATCGCAGGAATACATTAAAATGTAACATATATTCAAAAAGAAAAAAAGGTATTTTAAGTTAATAATATTGCATAATACTACTGTATGTTTGATCAAGCAAGATAATTCTTTCAAAAACGATAAAAGAATCTTATCAACCCAGAACTTTTGAACAGTAGTGTGTATAGATAATGCATCTTTATTATATAATTTATTATTATTATTATTATTATTTATTCTCTCTCTCATTCTATTTTCTTTGTTATTGCTTTTTTTTATTTTATTTAAAGTTTTTTACATTTTATAGAACAAACAGCAGGGTTGAATCGCCCCCCCCCCCCCCATGCCAGCAAATCAATAACAAACTAATATATTAGTATATATATTAACTTTAAAAAAAATAATAAAATAGAATTAAAATATAAAAAATTAATAAAATAAAGTAAATAATGATATATAATGTTTTTCTGCTATAGGTTTCCTCTTCTTTGAGGGGTAGCCACCTGCTCAGTGTGATGTCACTGATGTCTGCTTTCCCTTGCTCAACATGTGGTGTGATGTGGGGTGGTTGAGTGAGAGGAGGTGTCGCTGGTGCACACTCGCACACGCACACACCGTACTGGGAAGGCTTAGGAAGTGTGAGCTGCCACAGTGTCAGGTCTCTGGTGCTCCCAGCAACCCACTCTGAATACACTCCGCTTCCTGCCTGAGCTGACAATCTGCTCTCTTCTGACTGCTCGTGAGAGCATGTGTGTGCGTTTGTGCTCGCAAGTGCAAACACTGTGAAATTCTGTTCCTTTGAAATGTCAGGTGCGCAGTCCTAATACAAAACCGTGTTAGTCACAAGGTGTCTATCGCATCCCTGAAAAGATTTTACTAACCTTAAATGCTTTGGAAGACTGCACGGCATAAGAAAGTAAATCGCAACCTGCGAGTGCGACATATATTTAAATGGTTTCGGAACCAAAATATATCAACCCTTGCTCACTTTCTCCCTCCAGTCACCCTCTAGCCAAAACAAATTGTGTGGCAAAGCAGGAACATTTTAAGTGAGACTCGAGGCGCTGTTCCTGGAGGACTGGATCTTGGCAGGACTGTACCGGTAGCGTGGCAGGAGGGGGTTTCACTTTATCTCAATTCTGTCTGTTTCCTCATCCCATCTGTGAGCTTGGCAGCCTTGTTAAACTGACATTGCTAGTCTCCTATCTCACCTTCTAATTTTTGCCCTGCAGCCCATCCAAGAATCGCAAGTGCATCCGTTCTCCCGTGCCGCTGGTTTCCATGGCGTTGAGGAAATGTGGTCTGTGGTGGCATGCCAGTTTGGTGTGTACTGTGCACCAGTGGTCCTCCTTCCTGAAGTACTGTACAAGTACAAAAAAACAACAACTGAGTAACAGTACATTTTTTTTCCCCCAAAAATTTCTGTACTGAAAATCATAGAGGTTTGGAATGGCATGCAGGGGATTAAATAATAGAAACCTTTGGAATTATTCATTTATTTAAATTTTGGCTTTATTGAAATAAAATATTTCATTTAATTATATTAATTAAATATTTATTTATTTATTTATTTAATAAATTAATTTGTATTTTTATTATTATTTGAATAATAAAAAATACAATAAAAAATAATAATTAATAATTATATACGAGTGCGTATTATAAATATAGCAGTCACATCATACGGAATGATTTTTACTGCAAAGTGTTTTTTTTTTTTTTTTTTAATTTTTATTTAGTTTTATTTTGAAGCAGCAAATTTTGAGGCTCAACACTGTAATTCTGTCAAAGATGGTTGCATTTTTGCTGAGGTTCCTTTCCATAAATATATGCAGGGGCCGTCTGAGGGTTTCGCAGCCGACATTTAACACTGTCACCGTCGGTGAGTAATGTTTTGAAAATCCAGTGAGGGAAGCAGAAAAAGTTTAGGACACCGAACGCTTTGCTGTGTTTACCACAACTAGATGTGGCGATGTGGCTCCCATTGAGACCGGGGCTCGGCACAGGAAGCTGAACTGTGTTAATTGGCACTAAATAGGTATGACAGTCCCCAAACCGCTTTGGGATTGTAGGGAAACGGTTCATTCCCATTTGAGAGGGGAACTCCCAATTACAATGCCGAGCCTTGCATTTTGACGTGTGAAATATTTTGGTCTTGCTTTACGTATATTCAGTCTTGGATTGGCATCGCCAGAGTAGATGGAAGAGAATCATAATCTGGATTTTACAATATCCTGCTGAGGGAAGCACTTTATTGGCTTAGACTATCTGCTTTGTGTAAATACACAGCATTGGAAGCCCTGGCAGTGGCGGGGTGAATTGATTTCCTCTGGTGGGACAGACCCTGGATTTGTGCGCGGAGGAGTGACACAGCTGCACTTTTCTCTCTCTCTCTGTGTCTGTCACTGTCTCTCTCTCTCTCTCTCTCTCTCTCTTTCTCATTCTCTGGCAGTGCTCTGCATCAAGGCCACTTTCAACCCCAGTCCTTCCCCCCTTTACTGTTTACTACTCCCTCCCTCTCCTCACACTCTCTGCCGCTCCTACACTTTATCATGTTTTTTTCCCTCTGACACTCAGTTTTTTTCCGTTCTATCTCTGAATATATTGTCGCGTCTGGCTGTGAGTGTGCTTTAAGCACATGCTGCAACCTTGATAGATGTTCTCTTCCTCTTTCTCTCTCTCTCTCTCTCCCTCCCTCCCTTGTCCTCCTCTATTTCTGCATCCTGGTGGTTGTAGGTCTGTATTTCTCTCCCCCAACGAGCTCAGGATCTTTCCCCTGTGTGATGTCAGATGCGGATCTGGGTGAGCGAATGGGCATCCGTTCATGTATCTCTCGTTCTGCGGATGGGCTCTGGGAGAAGCCTAAATTTAGCAGCTCCTCGCGCTCTCTGTTGTTCGCCATGCATGGCTTAATTAGCACACAGCATGGCAGAGTACGTCTTGGATGCATTATATAATGCGTTATATAATTGGATGCATATTTCATGTTGAATGTTGGAGAGGGAGGCTCCTCGCAGTCCTATCCTATGGTTGAAGATGAGTGCTAGTGTCAAGAAGAAAGTGCAAGCTTATGTTCCATTTGGAGATATGAGGCAGCTTGAGGGGAAACTGCTGCTGTCATTAACCTGGAATATTTTATGGAAGTTCTGTCAAATCTGATCTAGTCATCAAAAGGTTGCAAAAGGTAATAATTATCAAATTATATTGGTTAGGCTTGCTGCGATAGTCGATGTTACGTCACGTTCCCACTCTTTTGATTTTTTTTTTTTTTTTTTTTTTATAGTAATACAAATCATTTAGTTCAGTTCGAGAACAGGAGCTACAATTAAAAACGGAATGTGCAGAACAAGAGATCAGCAGCGGGAGTCATTTCGCGTCACTCTTGACTGACAAGACGATGGCAGGAGATTTTGTTTCAAAGTGAAATGTAAAAACCCCTATTTAAGCGAGTTCTTCGTTGTACTGTTTTGTTGTTGTGTTTTTCGTGAAGAATAAGAATGAACCCACCGTTCGAGCAACTGCCGCTCAGATTTGGCGCTAATTCGAAGTTGAGCATCCATAGGAGTTAATTGAAAATTAATTTCTCCCTCTGGACTAGTGGACATGCATCATAAGCATTTTAAAAGTGAGGTGGAAAAAGAATGGAAAACTGAAATTCGTCAGTTAACTGGTAGGAAAAGTTCCTCACCGTAACATCCCTAATATTGGCTTTGGCTTCAGTACAGTGACAATATATTAAAATAGATAGATAAAAATAATAATAATATATCAGTCTCAGGAGGCAATGTTCCTGCAGAAAATGTACTGGGATCACAGTGGATTGTTTTATCGTCTTATAATGGATAGATAAACTACTAATGTAAAAAACTGAAGTCATTGTATATTTGGCATTAGGGCTGCAACTAAATATTATTTTGCTAATCGATTGTTTGGCCGATTAAATCCTAATTTTCGTTTTTAAAAATTATTTTATTGACAAAAAACACATTATTGCACATCCTGCCCAATGTCCTTCAAACAAATGTGCCAGTTGCTATGAAAAAAATGCAGTGTTTAATTTCTCCGACTCCCTGTCACGGAAAAGAGAACACAAATATTTTAGGGATCTTACAAAAAGTCATTGTTCACACATAATGTCCAAAAAACTGGCCTCCTTTGGCTTTGATAACAGCTTGCATTCTTGCTGGCATTGTTTTTATGTACTTTTCCACAGTCTCTGTTGTTACTGACTGTAATCGAGTGTCTGAAAAAGTGCTTTACTATTTTTGTCTTGAACTTTCAACAACAGACATTTCAGCAAAATGAATATTTTTAACATGAATTGTCTCCACCGCTGGTGCGCGCGCCGGCGCTCATTCAGTAACGTAAAGTTTGAAGTTTAACGCAGACTTTCAGGACAAACCTTTATGCAAAATGGAAATGCTCGCGTGAATTTGACACATTTAATGATAAGGATACAGCCGTAGAATGAACGTTGTGCGCTGAGGACGCGCAGGCTTCCATGTTAAACACAGAGCTAATGCATTAGCTTGAAGCTTCAAATAAAGAGTTCTCAATGTTTTGGGCAGTTTGGATCATGCATCTTTCCCGCAGCAGCTCACTCTGTTTCCTCCACTATTTTTAAATGCATTTTGTCCATAGAAATGCCTTGTTCAGTGCAGTAATTTGACAAGACATTGCGTGCACGGTGGGTAGACCCGACTAATCGATAATGACGATCGTTGTCGATGATTTTCATTATCGATTTTATCGATTAGTTGTTGCAGCCCTAGTTGGCATCTAATTTGTGCTGTGCGTGATTAAGAAATCCCTCAATGAGAGATCAATTCAAGATGTTTTCTAGTACAGCGTTCTTTGTAAACGAACAGGTCTTGTTGATTGTTGGAGTAATTGCTGAAAGCCTCAGTGAGTCATTTCTTTTCCCAAAAGTGGAGAAGTTTACTGTAGATGTTAACAAGCTCATGGCATGGCACCAGCTTACAAATATCTGACTGGAAACAGGCTGCAACATAATAACCCCTCAGGAGAGGAACATTTGTGTAGTTTACAACTGGAACGTCAAGTGTCGTGACCTGGCCGTGATATGGTAATGTAACGTGAGTTAACACGGATACACCCAACTGAGTCATTCTTTCTCAAAGTCTTACGAGGCAGATTTGACGGTTGTGTTTGTTTCGTACAGCAGGAAATAGTGTCACGGCATGTTGAGGCTTTCCTGGAGCAAACAGACGCGCTCAAACTGCGAACCGATTGCAATGCAATGGTGGCATCTGGGGGGGGGGGGGGGGGGGGGGTGCTCGGAGGGGGCGCTCGTGACCAGGCCACTGCACTGCCAGTGGATCACATTTCCAGGGAGATAGATATACTGTTCCCTCGCTCATTGACAGAAACTCATTTATTCGTCCTCCCCAGCAAACTATTGATGTTCACTAACCTGCTTAACCTTGGAATAAATCCTCCCGCTGGAAAAAAATACTTTTATAACCACTATTTTTATACTACAGTGGTATCTTGGTGATTTCCCTTTTCTAAGCGAAATAGAAAAAATTGCTTGTTTTTCTCACACTGCAGAGGTTACAATAGTGACATCTGTTTTTGTTCCCGCTGACGTACATTTAGAGAATATGAGTGGCTCATGCACTTTCAGTACTCTAAGAATGTTCCAGAGTCTTGCAGGGACATCCACGGGACAGCCTAGCGTATTTTTAGCGTCCAGCAATATGTCCAATGTGCCCTACTGTTCATCCAGGATCAAGGGCCAAGTTTAGACCTGCCACACAAGTAGGGCTGTGCACCATTCAGAAGTGAATTGAGAACGCCTTTTAAATTGGATGTCAACTCTTGGATTTGAATGGACTGACTTAACACCATGCAGAACAATTGCTGCTTTAACTTACTTGCTATGCATTTTATTTCAGTTCACGCATCCCTGAGAAGTGGACCAATGACCTTGGTTTTGTGAGCACCATGTTTTTTAAATTGTAAATATTTCACAACTCTTCGCACATAAGTTTTTACAACAATGGTGTGCAATTGGAGGCTAAACAAAACCGTTGCCAAAAGGGTGTATTTAGTTTACTGGATTGTATTTTTAGAAGTTTGTCACGAAGAGGGAAAGCACTGTATTTCAGAAAGTCATTAATAAGACTATTTACTGTAAAATGGAGATTTGTTTTATTTAATTTTTTCACTGTGTGATTAGCCTCGCGTTCCATAAAAGAATGAAAATACCTTAAATTCAGTCATGAAACATGCAGAACAAAACAGACTACGCTACTGATGACTCTAAATTAAAATATAGAGTTGATGCAAAAGCGCTGAATAAAAAAAACTGCAATTGTATCATTCAGTGCCTTTTGTGCTTGACATTTCTTTCAGTTCTTATGTTGCTAAAACGTGTTGTCAGAGCAATTGAGTTCATTTCAGCTGCTAATGTTCTATTCACGGTAATTGTTCAGAAGTGGAAAAATATAATTTCTCAAATTACCCTCATGATCTGAGGTCCTTTTTCCCCTGCCCTGGTGAACTGCATCCGGTTCTGGCCGCTGAATAAGAGCGGAGCGGCATATACAAAGCCTGAATTTGTTTGCTCTGCACTTTAATAGAACTCTTGTTCTTGCGTCGGGCAGGCGTGAGTCACCTGCGCCGCAATGTGTTTTGGTTTGGGCAAGTGGAGGGGAATTGGATGCAACAGGGGGTCTTCTGTTTGGGAAGCCCCCGGTGTTCATTCCCAACATCAGCCAGCTGATCTGACTCAGGGCCAGGGCTAAAATTGGCCGTGCTTGTCTGGACGATTTTTGTAAACCGACACTGCGGACAAGGGGTCTCTTTTGGGGCGGCCTTGTCCCCTCTGTGCCTTTCCTCTGAAAGCAACAGGTGCAGTGGGGCAACTTGAGCTTGTGGAATGACAGACTCCTGAGAGAGCCGCTTTGGGGAGTATGCTCAGAGGGGTATTCACTCCAGAAGGTTTCTTTCTCCCGTTTTTTTCCTTCAGGCAAAATCGGAGACAGCTGCCGGGGAGCGGCGCAGATAGGAAAACACGCTCCTGGGTTGCATAAGAGGAGAAAGCAGGTCCCCGATGGTGCACCGAGTGTGAGCCACTGCCTCGCACTCCAGTGAGCAATTGTGCAGCCCTCGCTTGAGAGCCTGTTTGTTTTGGAATGGCTGCTGAGTGACTGTTTTCATCAGACTACACACGCACCCCCCTGAACTCCCACCGGGCCTCCTAGGTCGGAGAATCACTCCTGCCGCGAGTCGAGCCGGGGTTGAGAGGTCAAATGGAACGCTGACATGAATTTGTGCTCATTTTATCAAGGCCTGAAGTGAGATGTCAGAAATCTGGGACTGTGACCCTGCAGTGTGTTGAATGAAAAGCCAATTTAATCATGACTTTAAGGAGAATTAGCCTGAAAGTTGGATGACGCAAATCACAGTATCATAATTCCTTCATATGATGAGCTGTATGAATAGTCCTGACTATGAATTAAAACTGTGAGGTAACGCAGCGCTGTTTCACTTGCTCTAACGTACTATAACTGCGTAGATATTACGTCACTGACAGGCGAAAAATTTCTCTGAATTCACAAATTCTTGGAAATATTTAAGATAATGTAAGTACATAGCTGAACAAAATATATATAACACTGTGCAAGTGGTTTTTGGATATTTTAATATAAACATTTTACATATTTCTCCTCACAATCACTCTGAATCCCAGTTGAATATAGGTATCTGATAGCTGTGATGTTTTGTGTTCATTGGATATTGCGCTGCTTTTGGTGCTTTTTGGTGTAGTTCCAGACTACAGGTTAATCTCTTACCGACTTTACAAACCCCTCTGTACTGTTAACATGTTAACATGCTCTAATTGTGCGATTCATTTATGTGTGCGTAAGCTCTTGTTTTCGAGCAGTTGGCTGTGCCCTGTTCTCATGTGCTTGAGGGATCTGATGGAAAGACCTGTGCAGCGTTACAAATGAAACCCAGCACAGGTTGCCTCCCAATTTTCTCTGCTCTAGTTATCCACTATTGCTTGATTTTTCCCCCCCCTCTTTTTAGCATCTTTTCACAAGCCGAGTATTTCCAGCAAATGTGAATGAATGACTGCGAAAGTAAAACGGGCTCAGGAGAAGTGATTTCAGGATGTACCCTGCTGATTTGGCTGCTAGTTATATACAATTGTACGCTCCCTTGACAAACACCACTCTGGAGGATTGATGGTTCCTAAAGGCACGAACTTCTGTTGTCAGCGAAGCATGGAAACAAAACATCCCTCATTTCCGTTCTAAACAGGCTCTTTTTCATTACAGCCCCACAAATAGATTATGATGCAAACACATTGTCATAGAGAAATGTTTAATTATTCAGTATTAAATGAAACCGCTTTGATACAGATATCAGAAGTTGTCTTTCTTGTACACCTCCATGGGAAACCAATACTTTCAGCAATACGTAATATTAATAATTGATGCAGCAAAGGTGGACTGGGGGAATTCAAATTCCCAATCAACATTGGGTATGTGAAAAATAAAACCAAAAATAATAATTATTATTATGTATGGCTAAAATAATACATAGGGTCAGTTTCTAAATTATTATTATTTTTTACAGTGAATTATATTATTATTAATTATTATAATAATTATAGTATATATTAAAAAGTGTGTGTGTGTGTATATATTTATATATATATATATATATATATATATAAGATTTTTAATGTTTTACTCCAGCCTTCATGTCACATGATCCTTCAGAAATCATTGTAAACATTTGCTGCTCAAGAAACATTTAATGTGTAAGTAATTCATTTAAAGTACAGTTTTGTTTTTTCAAGGTTCTTTGATGAGTAGAAAGTTCAAAAGAGTTTATTTGAAATATAATCTTTTGTAACATGTTGATCAATTAAATGCATCCTTGCTGAATTAAAGTATTTGTTAAAGAAAAATTCTTACCGACCCCAAACTTTTGACGGTTGTGTATAATGTTACAAAAGCTTTGGATTTCAGATAAATGCTGTTCTTTTGACCTTTCTGTTCATCAAGGAATCCTGAAAAAAGAGCACAACTGATTTCAACATTGATAATAATAATAAATGTTTCTTTAGCAGTAAATCGGCTTATTAGAATGATTTCCGAAGGTTCATGTGGCACTAAAGACTGGAGAAATGATGCTGAAAATTCATCTTTGCCATGACAGGAATAAATTCATTCGTAAAATATATTCAAACTGAAAACTGTTATTTTAAATATTTGACAAAATTACTGTTCTTACTATATTCTTAATTAAATAAAAGCAGCCTTAGTGAGCAGACAAAACTTCTCCTTTAAAATATTAAAAATCTTACTGATCCCAAACTTATGAACGGGAGTGTGTGTGTGTGTGGGCGTGTATTCCCTAAGTTATGGGGACCAAATGTCCCCACAGGTATAGTAATACTAGTAAACTTTGATCTTTTGGGGACACTTTTTTGGTCCCCATGAGGAAACAAGCTTATAAATCATACAGAATTATCTTTTTTGAAAATCTAAAATAGCAGAACATTTTCTGTGATGGGTAGGTTTCGGGGTAGAGTTAGTGTAGGGGGCCAGAATTTACAGTTTGTACAGTATAAAAACCATTACGCCTATGGAAAGTCCCCATAAAACATGAAAACACAACGTGCGTGTGTGTGTGTGTGTGTGTATAAATAAATAAATAAATACATATATATATATATATATATATATAGGTCTGTCTCTAAATTTTAAAAAGAAATTTTTAAGTTTTTGAAGTGTTTGCAGAAGTTTTATGTCCTCAAATGAAATGTCAAATTAAGAAATACTGCATGAAATGCCCTGAGGGTGGATGGCGATTGATTTTGCTCATAAGTACGATCCTCCTCTTACGACAGAGTTCGGAACGGCTCCTTCTGATCTTCGGATGAATACATGCTAAATATACTAGAAACAGAAGGTTGACATCTCTTTCATCGTGTTTCCCAAGATGTCTAACTTCACCGAGTTCACAGTGGTTGCTGACGAACAAATGATAATCCTATGAATAATACCCTGACTAATCAGTTACAATACATCAATGTCAAAACGTTCAAAGGTTTGGGACTGTAACAGTAATCTCACCACAGTGGCAGTTGGACAAGGTAGGTAGGTAGTTTGTGCAATGGATTTGCTTTTAATATATGAATAGGAAAAATTTCCATGAGAAGGGGAAAAATAAAGGCCAATCCCAGCTAGGGGTTTGTGAGGTAAGCAGAGAGCGCTGAGGTGATGGGAGGATCCTTCAGCTCCCTCGAGTCCCTCCCCTCAGCGCAGCCTGCTGATTAGAGGAGTGCTCGCAGCTTGGCGTCAGTCCAGAGCCTCACCTCAGCCAATAAACTTGTTCATTCAGCACTAATGCCAGCTGAGATCTTGTTCCTGTCCTATTGTCCCTTGGTCACAGACCTGTCAGGCTGCTCGCTTACTGAGGATGATGCAAAGAAACAGCCAGACGTCCATCCTGCCCTAGATCTTGTCCTCTTCTCTGACCATTACCGTGAACATGACAGGCCTGTACCTGTCTGCACGCATGGCACTGCAGCCTTTTTATTTGGCTCTCACGCTCGGCACATTGTCTCATCAGCGATGACTTGGGTTAAGGGGCACCTGCATGTAGGCAGAACGCGGACCGACGCCGTTTTTAGATCAAGGGCATTCAGATTCTGAGCTGTTAAATATTAATGAAACTTCACCTGCCTGGTTTAGCCAGAAATGCACTGTTATGTGTTACTGCATTCAGTAGGAGTTTGTGTACATTTGTATGCTTGCTTGCATGCATGTGGGTATAAGTGAATTAATAATTAATTTGTGCAACAAAACATGGAACATAGATGAAGCCTGCTCTGTATTTCTCCACAGTAAGCAGATGGCATTCTTTATGATGTACGCCTACAGTTAATACACCACCTGTTTGTTCAGTAAAACAGAAAAGATTGATTTAGATTCATTCGATTTTGGTAGTGATATTATCTGGAAATCCTTTTCCATCTCCAAACACGCGTTTGGATATTCATTTGCCGTGGCGAGTGTATCCCTCAACTTTGGAGTTGAAATCAAATTGAAATGACAATAAATCGGAAATAATTTGTGCTTGTATTTAAAAAAGTACACTACCATTCAAACGTTTGGTCTGTAACGATTTTCTTCTTCTTTCTTTTTTTTTTTTTTAGAAAGAAATTAATAACTTTTTATTCAGCAAAGGTGCATTCAATTGATTACAAGCGAATAGTAAAGATCTTTTACATTGCTACCAAAAACATTCTTCAAATTAATTGCTGTTTCTTTTGAACTACAACTGTTTTTCAGAACATTTGATTTAACAGAAACATATTAATACATATTAATATCAACATATTAATATGAAAGATGTTACTTTGATTTCTGAAGACAATTCTGCGTTTGTGCCATGACAGGAAATAAAAGTACAAATATATTCAAAATGTAAATATTTACAATTATATTAAAATAGACGAAACAGTTATTTTAAATTTGTAATAAATATTGTCGCAATATTACTGTGTTTTTTGATCAAATAAATGCAGCCTTGCTGACCCTTAAAGATACGTCTTTTCTAACCAGACTCCCGTAAAATTTTATTTTTTAAAATGAGGTTTAAGTGAATTGTAATTATATTAATATTTCTAAAATACTCATGTGACCTTGAAACTATCTAACAACAGTAAGATTTGTGAGAATCACAAAGTGATTGTGGTCACTAGTAAATTTTATATAAGTTAAATGCATTAATAAATTAATTAAATAAATAATTCTGACAAATGTATGCCTATGACCCATCTAAAATAGTGCAAAATCAAAATCAATCCTAACACATTTTTAATGTGGTGCCCTATTGGAGATCGTTTGGTAGCTGAAACCAACAGAAGTGCTTACAGAGTAAGACTTTGTTTTCAGACAGTGAGTGAGAAACCCCAGGAACCGTTCTGGGTCCTTTTTATTTCTTTTTCATTCTAATATATTTATATATATATATATAATAATATATATATTCTCTTTCGTCTCTGAGTTGGCATATCATGGGGGATGCCTGGCTCCCACTTGGGCCCTAGATTCCTCAGTTAGTCACTGAGTCGTTCTCCAGAGGACAGGCCTGTTTAATATATTAGCTGTGTAAATTGATTCTGAGGTAAGGGTAAAAGTGTGCTGAACAGCAGTGTATGTTTAGCTCACAGATGTGATTAACTGATTCATCTTTGGGATAACCGGATGGTCGTTATCACGGTGACTCCTGACAGCTTGATGTCATCCTGCAGGTTGAGTAAATGCTCCCTGGAACCGCGCCACAGCTGTGGGACGACGTGGCCATAACTCTTGAGCCGACAGCTCATTCAGGTGACCCTCAGAAGGGCTGCATTGCTGTCACTCATGACACGGAGTGGCGGAGGTAAATATATTAGCATAAGTTTGAATTAATCTTCTCTGCGGCGAAGGGGGTGGCCGGAAGTCTCCGCTCAGCAGCCTGGTTCTCCCATAAAACCCTCTCTTCGGGATTGTCGCAGTGCACACCTGTCCGATGTCAGCGTTTGTTCTTTTACCTGCTAAATGCACACGCGCTCGCACAGACTCTAATTGCATACCACGATCTAAACGTTAATCGTATCAGTGTCTAGGCCTGGCCGAGAGTGATCGGCGAAAGCACATCTATAAAGGGATTTGGTAAGAATTAGCC